>CAUYRT010105107.1:0-16427 GCA_963574885.1 Lepilemur ruficaudatus | reverse complement strand
CAAGATGATGGCTGCATTGTTTTATATATAAATACAAATTTTAGCTATTTACTAATAAATTTATAGCAATTATTATTTATAATAACTTTTCTTATCCACAGTGCAGTGTTCATATAATAATTTTCTTCCTTTTTTTTTTTTTGAGACAGAGTCTCACTGTGTTGCCCGGGCTAGAGTACCGTGGCGTCAGCCTAGCTCACAGCAACCTCAAACTCCTGAAAAATTCCCCCTTTTTGGTCAGGCTTTCTCTGAGAGCCTGACCAAAACTTAAGGCATCAGCACTACTCTCAGTTACCATCATTTTGGGTTTCCAGTCCCAACAAGTCATTCATAAGTTATGGTGTCCTCATGATCACACATTTCTTTGAGTTTTTGCCATTCCAGCAGATGAGAGACCATTTGATGTTTGACAGAGGGCTGTGTGCAAACATTTAAAACTTTCTGAGAGGACACAGCAAACCCAGGAGACTATTTTGACTCTCAGGAGAATACTACCAAGAGTTTGGTATTAATATTATTCCTCAGCCAGACATTTCATCATTATCTACTACGTAATCACATGATTTTAAGTTACTGAAAAAGATTTCTGAAATGATGAAAAGCTCATTTATAAACTTTAATCCTATTTATATTAACCCTAATTTACTCATTTTTAACAATTATGCTTGAATTGTTCATTAAACGAAGCTAGGCAGTATCTCAAAAGTTATTTTTCTACAAATCAGGCGAGTATTTAAAATATCACAGAAGCAAAAAGACTAATAGGTTAAACATCGTTCTTTCCTTCTGCTTTTTTTTCCTCCCACATCTGATATGAATCAAGCAATTTATTATGATTGCATATTTTGCTCTTTGGTTGGATTTATAGCTTTATGGTCTTCTGCATCTAGGAGATAACAAGCTTGTTTAAGTGGGAAATACAGGGTGAAAATATGCTTGCTTTATAATTAATGACGTTAAACACTTTTGTTCCTTTATGCCAGTGAAATAGAGCTCTTTCATTTACTTTGGTAGAAAAGTATCACATACACGTAACACACAGACATACTGACACACAGCAGCAGATCTTACAGCTTTCATTAAGATTCTTCATTTTCTACTTTTGAAATGTTTCTTTCTCTCCCCTTCAGATGATCATCAATCCTTCAACCACTGGTTCCATCACCCTGAGCAATCATTAGCTATGCAACCCTAAATTTGCACTTCCAAAGGAGTGATTCTAAAGTGAAACAAGGTAGAAAATTTATATCTCGAAGGCACATAACTTAGATCTAAACACTATTATTTGCTTGGGTAAAGGCCCAGGTAAGACAAGATGGCCAGGAAAAGCACCTTAAACAAAGATAAAGTTTGTTATACAAACTTTTACACCCAAGTCTTTCCTATTGTAAAAGTTTCTAGTGGTTTAGGTGCAGAGAGGGAGACACTCTTACAAAAGGTGATTTCCTTTATAGACGTAAATTTCATTTGCAAAGAGTTTCAAAATCTTGTTCCTTAATTAGATCACTCACTTCAGGGCAGAGCTTTTTTAACAAATGGGCATAAAATAACTGGTGGAAATTTAACAGAGCGTTCTTTAGAGGTCTGTCAGTCCTGGTGGTTAGTATGGAGATTATAGAGGGTGAGTAGCCCGTTTTTAGGGGCTTCCCTCGAAATCTTTAGGGATAGTCCCTTTTCCAATGTACTAGTCATTTGCACAAATGACAACAATATTTTAGAAACTGCTATATTAGGCCAGGCATGGTGGCTCATGTCTGTAATCCTAGCACTCTAGGAGACTGAGGCTGGAGGATCGCTTGAGCTCAGGAGTGTGAGACCAGTCTGAGCAAGAGCAAGACCACATCTCTACTAAATAATAGAAAAATTAGCTGGGTGCCGTGGCATGTGCCTGTAGTCTCAGCTACTTGGGAGGCTGAGGCAAAAGGATCGCTTGAGCTCAGGAGTTTGAGGTTGCTGTGAGCGATGACGAAGGCACTGCACTCTACCCAGGGTAACAGAGTGAGACTTTGTCTCAAAAAAAATAAATAAATAAATAAAAGAAAGAAACTGTTGTTTTAGTGGTTGCTTATTGGGGTGCCCTGGGGCAGAACCAGAGTCATTGTAGGTCGCTGGTTACCACAGAGCTGAAACTCTCTGGAAATGTCTTTCAAAGGGTCATTTGCAATCAATCTTTCAGGGTTTGCCTGGTCCCTAAGTGGACCGGGTGCAGCTTGTGGGGTCACTGATATCATTGTTAGTATAATAACATTCTGCCTTTTTCGTCCATTTTTGTTTTGTTCTGAGAAGAAAGTCAATTTAGACAGTGTTAGTAGACTGAATATTTAGGCAGAGTAGGATAGAGAGGAACAGTAGGAATTATGTCAGTTTTACTGTCTTTGGTGTGGGGAATATCTTGCATTTTTAGCTTTTCATTAGCTCTTCACAATGAATCTTTTAAAAAGGCTATTTTGGAATCCTGGGCAGGTAACCAAGCAAACGAGTCACCAGATTCTAAGTAGGCAGGGGAGGATAGAAAGAAAGACAAAGAATTTACAAGCCTCTACATGCCAATCAAAAATATGCATCCCATTCAGGCTTTAACCCTATAGCTGTGCTCTTCTAATTTAGTTCTAAGAATAAAAACAAGCTTAGGAAGTTCAAACAGTCCTCAGAAAGACCACTGGAGCTCCAAATTGTCCTTGGTGTAATTTGCTCGCTGGTTTAAAAATGTGCGTGATATTTGAACACATAGCTAGCTGGAGTCCCTGAAAGGGGACTATCTTCACATGCCTTAGAATTTGGGGATACCATTATGTTTCTCATTAATCTTTCTAGAGCAAAATCCAGAGATACTCCCAAAGGCAGCCACAAGAAAGGAAGGTTTAGACATAACAGTTGTTATACTAGTCACAGATATCGGGTGCAACCCACATTTCTGTTCAGCCATATTCTCAGCAATTCCCAACCAGCCTTTTGGTTGGTTGACCAAAGTTCTCAGGACACAAAAACAATAGCTGCCCATGGGAGGGAAAGGATCACTAATGACGGGTACCCTAAAACCAAGAGTACTCAGTTCTTTAGAAATTAAGGATCCCATTTTTATGTTGGATCTTGGGTCTCTCGGAGCCAAGACGGCTTTAGCTCTGAAATCCCCTTAACCAATCAGCCAATGATTTTCCTTACATCAGCAAGAAAGAAGAGAAGAAATGAAGAGGATAGATAGCTGTGAATTCCAAAAGCCAGAGTTCACCCCTGCAGTAATAACCACTTACAGCAATCACTGTCAGTTACCTTTAAAACTGCAGCCCTTGCCGGTGACTCATCAGTCACTGCAAACCCAAAGCCACTTGTCCTCTCATGGCACAAACTAACCCTTGGCATTTGTCTTAGTCTGTTTTGTGGTGGTATAACAGAGTACTTGAGACTGGGTAATTTATAAAGAATGGAGGTTTATTTAGCTCATGGTTCTGGAGGCTGGGAAGTCCAACACTGGGCAGCTGCATCTAGTAAGGGCCTCATGCTGCTATATAGCATGGTGAAAAGGTAGAAGGAAGGGGATAGAGGGCACTTGCACTCAAGAGAAAAGGGGGCCAAACTCCCTCAATAGCTAATTCATTCCTGTGAGAAAGGTATTAATCCCTGTTAACTATGTAATCACATTTTGAAGACCCTACCTCCCTCCCAACATGGTCATAATGGCAATCAAATTTCAACATGAGTTTCATAGGGGATAAACCATATTTAAACCATAGCAATACTGCAAGGTCAAATACTCTCACACAGCATTAACCTGGGAAGCCAAAAACTATGGGGGTGCTCAATGCAAAAGAAGCAGAGTCTGGCCCAAGAGGAACTTACAACACTCAGGGCTCCATGAGGAAGACAGATGACCTCAAAGGGGTCAGAAGCACTTCTGCATTCCTCAAAGGGTCTCGGGAATTATCAGCAATCTCCTTAGGGTCCCTTTGTTGGTTGGCAGACCTATCAAAAGGCAAATTTTAGTTTAAATATCTTAATTGGCTTTGTGATTCTAGAACCAGGCAACGCTTCATTCCATACAAATAAAGTAAATGTTCCGATGAGCTGTGCAGAGGTTGGTTTTATACACAGAGAAAAGCTAAAGAAAATAGAAACAAAGAGCAAAAAGCAGATTGGTCATTTCAAAGTTACTTTCCTTGTAAGGTAGAAACAAGGAAACAGAACAATAGAGAAATAATTGATTGGTTAACATCAGGTTACTTTTCCTCGTAAGGATTAAAGGCACCCAGGGAACTTGATTATCATGCCAATTGAAACTGGCCTGTTTGAGAAATTAGGCTGTTATCTTGGTCTCCTGATTTCTCAGAAAGTCAGATAACAATTCAGTTGCAGTTTGGTGACATGGAACCTCAGAATGAGTGACTTCATTTTGAATTTTAGTCTGGTCTATTGGGGCCTAGTACAGGAGCTTAGTGCAAAACAATAGCTTCCTATAATTTTCATAACCAGGGCCCCATCTTACCAATGACGGTGTCAAACCAGATTAATTGTAGGGCTCAATCCATATATATTCACTTTGTATCTCCAACAGACATGAAAAAGTATGCTTTTTAAACAATACATTCCCATAGCTTCCCCCAAGAATCTAACATGGCCCTTGTCCCTGAAGGGTGGTTTCTCCAACTGAGGATCACTGGTTTACAAAATCTGCAAAGAAAATTACAGTTTAAAGATGAAAGCGTTTTATTCCATTAACAATTTGGTATTCCTCCACCCATCCCTGAGTCACTCACAGATGTTGCACTTAATAATTTTCTCTGATGCTCTATCAGTTCCTTTCCGTGTGTCTTCAAACAGCTCTGGTCTCCTCCTTAGGTGGCATCCTAGAGACCAACACTGCCCTCAAGCCCAGTTTCAGTGACAATGTGTGGGTCCTAATTCTGGAGCCAAATCCTATCAGCTGACATTTAACCTAGTCTTACCAATAACAGCTTTCTAGGAACTTCCAAAACCCACACTATGCATTTGCTTGTGGTGTTACCGAAGGTCTACTTTTCTCTACTACTGAAGATGAATTTCAAGAGTGTTGGAAAGGGTTGTGTCTGTGATTTGGGCCTAGCTGTTTACAAGAAACTTGAGGAATTCTCTTCTTTGTCTTCAGCAAGGTGCCGGTCTGGTTTCAATGTCTCATATTTATGCACTACATAGAAAGCCTTTAAAAACTCATTAAAGTCAATGCTTCCATCTTTGTTCAAGTCCATTGTGTTGACAAGCGCATCAACTTGAAATTCATCAATGGGAACACTGTAGTGAGCACTGAATAATTTCCACATGGCAAAAAACTCTTCCCTAGATATTAGTCCTAAAAGAATATAGGAGAAGGTTATGAGTGTTCATTTTAAGACCCACCTAAGGCAGGGGTGGTGAAGTCATACTGATTGAATACTCCCAATTAGAAGCTAACTAACATACCTGATCATCAACATACTAAAGGAAATGGAAGAGTAAGGTCATAAATGTAAGAAACAATACATCAATTTCAACTACCAAGTAATCCTGAAATTATTCTAAAGCCAGAATGAGTAAACAGTGAAGAAATGGGGAGAAGACTGAGGACTGTGGAACTAAATGTGGTATAAAAATTACAAGATCTAAACTCAGAGGGTGAGGGACATGGAGGGAGGGCAGAGAGGAGAGCAACAGCAAAGGAGAAGGAGAAGACACCCTAGGAATCAATAAAAGGATGGCAAACAATGGCACTGCCTTTTTTATAGGCAACAATTTACTTTCATGTGTTGATTATTGATTTTTTGCTGTTTAAAGATCTCTGTAGTAGGGGATTATTTGATGATTTTAAGTCTGAAAATAGGTAATTGTGCATCAAATTTAAGTAGAAAATAAGTTTTCATAACCCTCAGTCCAAAAAACAGAGTAAGAACTCTAGGAATGATTTTTATTGCCAGAAGTAACTAAGATATTAAGAACGACAGTGACTTACCTCTTTATCTGTGCTGGTGATTTATAAAAGGAGCCAATCTAGTTTGACCAACGACTACATCGGCTTCTGTAGGACCCTATGTTATTTTTTTTTTTTTTTTTTTTTGAGACAGAGTCTCACTCTATTGCCTGGGCTAGAGTGCCATGGCGTCAGCCTAGCTCACAGCAACCTCAAACTCCAGGGCTGAAGTGATCCTTCTGCCTCAGCCTCCCGAGTAGCTGGGACTACAGGCATGTGCCACCATGCCCGGCTAATTTTTTCTATATATATTTAGTTGGCCAATTAATTTGTTTCTATTTATAGTAGAGACGGGGTCTCGCTCTTGCTCAGGCTGGTTTCGAACTCCTGACCTTGAGCAATCCGCCCGCCTCGGCCTCCCAGAGTGCTAGGATTACAGGCGTGAGCCACCGCGCCCGGCCCAGACCCTATGTTTTTGAACACAGAATTTGTGGCCAAACTAAAATGATAATAATATTAAACATGAGTTTATTTTTTCCCCTCAAGTTTCACCAAGTTTTGATAAAAACAGAGTTCTGATTTCAGAGAAACAGACTAGCTATTGCTTTCTACTACTACTGAACCAATCAAAACTCATTTACCTGAGTGGTCAGAGTCGATGACGTTAAACAGAATTTCCAAGTCAGATCGGTATCTATATAGAGTTTCGATTACACTAGATTGAACCTAAAATAAAGATTTTCTAAATGTTAAAACATATAGAATGACACAGATCAATTTTAGCAACTAAAACATCATCACCAATTCAAATTATGTTATTTAGATACAAATATGAGAAGGCAATCCTTCCCTTCACAGCCCAACCCTCTACAGAGAAAAGACCTTGCTCTTGTGTTCTAAGGCTTCTGCAGTCTGTGCTCTCGGAGGACAGGGCCAAAGTGAGTAAGGCAGCAGTAAGTAATAACAGCCACCATTAGAGAGAGCTTTATGTGGATTATTTCATTCAGTCCTCTACAGCTACCCTAAGGAATAGGAACGGAATTATTGTTGTGTCCATTTTACAGATTAGAAAACAGAGATAAAAGAACTTCCCCAAGGGTCACGTGGCTGGTAAGGTGGCATTTAAATCTCAGCTGTCTGACGCCAAAGCCTCTGATCTTAGTCACCATGGTAAACTGCCTCTGAAGTGAAGTCAAAAGCCTCCTTCCTGGGGGTATTTTAGTCTCCAACCTGTACTTTACTTCCCTTCTTGCTGCTCTTAACTTCTCATTTTCCCTGCAAAGGATCTGCCAAGTTCTAGCTCCAATTAGCTTGCTTTCAGCTCAATGTGATAACTAACTGCTGATGAGTTGTTAACTAATAAGTACTGGGATCTGATAACTCTCCCCAGGGTATTTACATTTAATTAATAAGGGATTCTACATTTTAAAAATCTTTATGGCATATTTTGGGTCATGTCAGCAAGTCTATATGCTCACAGTTTAATAAGGACTAAGTTAAGTATTCTAAATGGTATGTTGTACGAAAGAATGGATGGCATGTCTGCTTTTCTGCTGGACAGCACTTAAAAAAAAATCCTGTATTTGATGTGCATTCCCTTGCTGAAGCTTTTTCTTTTTTTCTTTTTGCCTCTCCTGAGAACATGCAAATTTCTGGAACAGATCACAATGTACCTTGGAGATTCTCCTCCTGCCTTTCCTAAGACTGTCACTCTCAACCATTAGATGATTTAGATGATTCCTCTCCCGACTTTTCAAAAGACTAAGTTATCTTATAGGTTGTCCAAAGGGTGTTTTGCCCCAACCAGGTTTTAGCTGGGGCTATGTTTCACTTGCCTCTTTCACAGGTTTTTCGATGTGGATATCCTGGAAGCTGGACATATAGTCAACATTTCCATCTTTGTCTGTGTTTACCAGATACAATCTCAGGGTTCTCCAGGGTAAGTTCAGCCCCAAAACTCTCTCCATGCAGAAAGCCCACCGGCCCAGAGAAAGTTTTCCTAATAACAACAACAAAACCCATATAATTTATTTATAATTTGATTTGAAAAAAATGCAACCTCCTTGGCAGAGCCAGTAGGCAATCTGGGGTTTCGAGGCCTGGGGACTTGCTGTATTCCTCTGTGATTTGTCTAACCAGGCCCCTTAGCCCTGAGGGAGGACTAACTAAAGAAAGTCTTTAATAGTCCACATATTTCACCCTACTGTCACCTGTAGGAGATCAGACTTTGGGTGTTAGACTTTTTTTCCTTTTTCTGATTAACAAAGTAAGGTATGATTATTACAGAAGATTTGAAAATGTAAAAGAATATAAAGGACGAAAGATTTACTTTTTAAAAAATATTTTGGTATATTACTCACCTGTCATTTTTCAGCTAATATCCTTTTTTTCCCTCAATATTATATGCAATTTTTCAAAATACAGACATCTTTATTTTTTCTGATTAAAGATATGCTCACTTTAAATGATTTTGAATAAACAGAAAAAAGTTATTATTCCTAGCCTATGTATATAAACATATATATACATAAATGTGTATCTATTTTCTTTCTTAAAACCAAATATACATTATACTCTGGCATATGTTTTATATACATATATTGCATATGGCAAAACATACACACACACACACACATTTACTCTAACCTGTGTTTTTATTCGCAATAAATCATGGATATCCATCTATGTTAATAAACATAGATCTACATCATCATTTTAATGGCTGTGAAACTATTCCATTATTTCCTTAGGATCATTCCTAGAAGTGGAACTGCAAGATCAAAGGGTATGCAGAGTTTTAAGAGTTTTGATCAAGCAGTAGGGAACCTGTGGCCTTCTGATTTCAAGATTGTTCTTTTTTAAGTACTACAGGAGGCAAGAAAAGCTTCATCTTTCTCCACTGCACCCCGTTTAATAAAAGGATTTGTTCTGTAAAATTTGGATTCAGTCAAAAGGCTGCAGTCAAGGATCCAGAAGGCCACACGTGGCCCCAAGGCAGGTTCCCCACCCCTCCCACATAATTTTTTTTTTAATTGGCATTTTACACATACAGAAAAGTTCACAAAACAAATACAAAGCTTAATGAATTATGACAAGGGGAACTCTTGTGTAACCACCACCAAGGTCAAGAAATAGAATGTTTGCAATATCCAAAAGGGCCCCTTGTGATCCCTTGCAATTACTATCACCTTCTGAAGTCTGAAATCAGTTTTATAGAGCAAAAGTCAAGATGTCAGCAGGACTGGTTCCTTCTGGAGGCTCTGAGGGGAGGATCTGTTTCCTTACCTTTTCCAGCTTTTAGTGGTCACCTGCATTCCTTGGCTTGTGGCCTCTTCTTCTACCTTCAAAGTACCTCATTTCAATATCTGCTTCCATCACTACATCACCTTCTCTTCTGACTCTGTCTCTTCCTATGTCCCTCTTATAAGGACCATTGTGACATGAGGCCCACATGGCTAATGCAGGATAATCTCCCCAAGTAAAGATCCTTAAATTAATTATAGGCTCTTAAATTAATCAAAGACTCTTCGCCACATAAGGTAACATTCACAGATTCTGGGGATTAGGATGTGGACGTAGTAGGGGGCAGAACATTATTCAGCCTACCACAACATCCTCCTCTCATTCCCAATCTTAGACAGAAAGCTTTTAACACTGCTCCATTAAATATGTTATTTGCTATAAGCTTTGGTAGATATTCTTTATGAGATTAAGGAAGTTTACTACTTAGTTTTCTAAATGCTTTTTAAAACCATGAAACCAAGGTGAAATACATCAATTTTTTTTACTTTGATAGAATTGTATGACTTCTTTAATTGTGTTAAAGTGGTGAATTAATTTTCAAATGTTAAAAACAATCTAGAATTCCTAGCATAAACCAAATTTGGTTGTGATATATCAATATATTTACCTTTTGCTAATATTTCACTTAGGATTTTTTGTCCATCTAAATTTATGAATGAGGTTAGTCTTTAATTTTCCTTTTCCATAATGTTCTTTTTAGAATTTGATATCAGGGTTATGCTGACCTACTAAAATAATCTAGGATGTGTTTCCTCTGTTTCTATTCTCTGGAATAGTTTGTGTAAGACTGGTTTTATTTCTTTCTCAAATATATATTGTAATGGCTAATAAAGCTGAATATAAATAATAAATAAATAACAATAAATAAGTCAGAACATAGTTTTTTGTGAAAAGTTTCAAAATTTCATACCCAATTTCTTTAATAGTTATAAGAGTGTGCAGATTTTCTATTTGTTTTTGTGTCATTTTTTGCAAGTGTGTATGTGCACACATATATATTTTAGGAATTTGTCCATTTTATCTAGCCTTTTGTGCTTGCTTGTTGCTCTATGCTTCCACATGTGGTTTTAAATCACCTTTCATGGGGAGTGGAGATACAGCCAGGAGATTTACCTTCATCTTCATCCTCCAGAATCTAGCTGTTTATTAATACGAAGGCCCTCCAGAGTGTCTAGTCTAACATATTACCAGAATAGAAGTCTAATTGAGGGTTATTGTTGGTTTTTTAAGCTGAAAGAAGCTTGCTTAAAAGAAAAAATATGCCTTTTATTGAGCAAATGAATTTTATTTTTATCTCTATCATTCCTTTCTGGCAAAAATGGAGAATTGAAACCCTAAGGAATCAAAAAAAAAAAAGAAAGAAAGAAAGAAAACTGATCTGTATATGTAACTTGCTATGTTAAGAAATGGTAGGTGTTACATAATTTTATTACCTGATTTACCATGATCTTGAAGTTGAAAAGCATGAGTGAGGTCGGTTTTTCGTGAAATTATTTTCTCTTTTAACATCTTGATGGCACTGATTTCTATAGTATTCACCCTATATTAAGAAAACATTAGGTGAAAATTACACAAATCATCTTGTTCTGTTTCATTTTAATGTATGATGTTATCATTTACCAGTTTTTACTTTAAATGAATTACTTTAATTCACACATACCATGTTAACAGAGAGTAAATATATGTATAAGGATACATATATGTGTGTGTATGTGAGCATTTTGTGAAGTTTTAAAAGTATTACAAATCATGTTTTCTTTTGAATGTCAAGATTCACATGAACAATTATTTGAAAAGAAGGAAAATAAAGAAGGACTTGCCAAACCAGATTTTGAAATTTGCCATTAAGTTACTAAAATAAAACAACAGATATTAACACAAGAGAAGATAATGAGTAGAACATAATAGAAATTTCATAAGTATATCCAACTATATATGGAAACAATACATATGACAACAGAAGGTATTACAATTTAGTAGAAAAGGACAATTTTTAAAAATAGTACTAGCATAGCTAACCATCTGGATGTAAACCTCTATCTCACACCTTTACAAAAACAAATTTTGAAATAAAGGAGGAACAGAGAAACAAAATGGTCATGATTGCTCCATGCTTCCACCCATGGTTTTGAATCACCTTTCATGGGTAGTAGAGATGCAGCCAGGAAATTTACCTTAAATGGTAGGTGTAAATCCAAGCATATCAACAATAACATCATATGCAAATGGATTAAATAATCAAATCAAAAGGCAGAGATTGTGAAACTGGATAAAAACAAAACACAAGATCCAATTGTATGTTGTCTACAAGAGATAGACTTTAGTTTTAAAGATATTAAGAGTTTAAAGGGCAAGGGACAAAAAAAGAAATACCATGCAAACAGCAACCATGAGAAGTAGAGTGGTCATACTAATAGTAGACAAAATCGACTATAAGACAAAAACTGTTACTACAGATAAAGAAGGACATTTTATAATGATAAAACAGCCAGTTAATCAAGAAGATAAAGCAATCATAAACATATATGAATCTAACAACAGCGCCCAAAGCTGTATGTGAAGCAAGAACTGTCGGAATTGAAGAGAGACATACACAATTCAACAATAGTTGGAACTTCAATACTCTACTTTCACTAATGAACAGAACAACTAGGTGGAAAATCAACAAGGATATAGAAGACTTGAACAGCACTCTAAACCAACTAGAACTAAAAAATATGTATAAAACACTCCACCTAACAACAGAATTACATTGTTCTAAAGCGCATGTGGAACATTCTCCACAATAGACCTTATGTTAAACTGTAAGTCTTAATAGATTTAAAATGAATAAAATCATACAAGTATCTTTTCTGACCACAAAATCAATTAAAAATTAATAATGGAAAAGAATTTAGGAAATTCACAGATATGAGGAAATTAAACAACATAATCTTAAATAACCAATAGGTCAAAGAAGAAATCACAAAAGAGATTAGAAAATACTTTACGATGAATGAAAATGGAAAGACAACATATCAAAACCTATGGCATGCTACTAAAGCAGTGCTGAGAGGAAAATTTATAGCTACACATGCTTATATTAAAAACGAAGAAAGGTCTCAAATCAATAACATAATCTTCCACTTTAAAAAAACTAGGAAAAAAGACTAAACTAAACCCAACGCAAACAAAAAAAAAGAAAATAATAAAGAATAGAGCAGAAAGAAATGAAATAGAGAATAGAAAATAAGAGAAAATCAGTAAAACCCAAAATTGATTCTTTGAAAAAAAAACAAACAACAAAATTGACATATCTTTAGACCCTCCAAGAAAAAAAGACGACTCAAATTTCTAAAATCAAGAATGTAAGAGGGGACATCACTACTAACCTTACAGAAGTAAAAAATAGATTACATGGGAACACTATGAACAATTGTACACAAATGAATTAGATAACCCACATGAAAAGGATAAATTGCTAGAATGACACAAACTACCAAAACTGACTAGGAAGAAATAGAAAAACTGAGCATGCTTGTAACAGGTAAAAAGATTAAATAAATAATCAAACAACTCAAAAAAAAGCCCAGAGCCAGATGGCTTCACTGGTGAATTCTACCAAACATTTAAAGAAGCATTAATACCAATTATTCACAAATTTTTCCAAAAAACAGAAGAAGTGGCTGACATTAGAAGCTAGTATTACCCTGATTCAAAAACCAGACAAAGATCATAAGAAAACTACAGACCAGTATCTCTTATGAATATAGATGCAAAGTCCTCAACAAAATACTAGCAAAGAGCATCCAGCAACATATAAAAAGGATTATACACCATGAGCAAATGGGTTTTATTCTAAGAATACAAGGTTTGCCCAATAGCTGAAGTCAACGAATATAATACACCATATTAACACAGGACAAAAATCACATGATCATCTCAATAGATACAGAAAAAAAGTACTTGCCAAAATTTAACACTCTTTAATGATAAAAACACTCAATCAAAAGAAACTTTTCGGCATAAAAGAGAACTTCCTACACTTGATAAGGGGCATCTACAAAAAATACACAGCTAACATCATACTTAATGGTGAAACAGTGAGTGCATCCCCCTTAAGATCAGAAACAAGACAAGGATATCTGCTTTCACCAGTTTTATGCAACACTCTACTGGAGGTTCTAGCTAGGAACACTGGGCAAGAAAAATAAATCAAAGGCATTCAGATTGGAAAAGAAGAATATCTCTATTAACAGGTAATATGATCTAGTATACAGAAAATACCAAGGAATCCACCAAAAAACTATTAGAACCAATAAAAAAGTTCATCAAGATTATACAATACAAGATCAATAAAAATCAATTGTATTTCTACACACTAGAAATCGAGAATCCAAAAATGTAATTAAAACAATTCTACTTGGCCGGGAGCACTGGCTCACGCCTGTAATCCTAGCACTCTGGGAGGCCAAGGCGGGAGGATCGCTCAAGGTCACGAGTTCGAGACCAGCCTGAGCAAGAGTGAGACCCTGTCTGTACTAAAAATAGAAAGAAATTAATTGGCCAACTAAAAATAAATAGAAAAAATTAGCTGGGCATGGTGGTGCATGCCTGTAGTCCCAGCTACTTGGGAGGCTGAAGCAGAAGGATTGTTTGAGCCCAGGAGTTTGAGGTTGCTGTGAGCTAGGCTAATGCCATGGCACTCTAGCCGGGGCAACAGAGTGAGACTCTTGTCTCAAAAAAAACCAAACCAAAACAAAACAAAACAAAACAATTCTATTTACTATAGCACCAAAAAGAAAAAAATACTTAGAAATAAATTTAACAAAATAAGTCCAAGACTTATACAATGAAAACTATGAAACATTGTTTAAGGAAATTAAAGAAGATCTAAATAAATAGAACATTCCATGCTCATAGACTGGAAGACTTAATATGATTAAGATGGCAATAGTCTTCAAATTGATCTACAGATTCAATATAATCCCTATCAAAATCCTAGCTAGCATTTTGTAAGTTGACAAACTGATTCTAGAATTCATATGGAAATGCAAGGGACCCAGAATAGCCAAAACAATATTTAAAAAGAAGTATAAAGTTCAACTCATATTTACCAGTTTTAAAACTTACTACAAAGCTACAATAATTAGGACAGTGTGGTACTCACATTATGATAGACACAGACAAATGGAATACTATTTAAAGTCTAGAAACAAACCCTTACGTTATGGTGAATTGATTTTTGACCATCGCGCCAAGGTAATTAAATGGGGGAAGAATAGTCTTTTCAACTAATGGTGCTGAGACGACTAGATATCCATGTATAAAAGAATAAAGTTGAACCCCTATCTCATACCACATAAAAAAATTAACTCAAAAAGGATCAGAGACCTAAATGTAAGAACTAAACCTATAAAACTCTTAGAAAAAAACATAGGAATAAATCCTATGACTTCAGGTTAGGTAATGGCTTCTTAGACACAACACTAAAAGCATAAGCAACAAAAGAAAAAAATCAGATAAACCGGATTTCATCAAAATGAAAAATTTTTGTGCTACAAATAATACCATCAAAAAAGGGAAAAGATGTCCCACAGGAGAGAATATTTGCAAATCAAACATCTAATAAGTGATGTGTGTATAGAATATATAAAGAACTCCTACAATGCAATTAAAAAGTGATAACTCAATTAAAAATGGAAAAAGGACCTGAAATACACATTTCTCCAAAGAAGATATACAAATGTCCAATAAGTACATGAAAAGATGCTCAACCTCATTGATCATTAGGTAAATACAAATCAAAACCACAATGAGATTCTATCTCCCATCCACTAACAGGGCTACAGATCATAATAAGGGTTGTCAAAAATGTAGAACAATTGGAATCCTCATACATTGATGGTAGGAATGTAAAATTGTTCAGCCCCTTGGGAAAAAATTTTGCAAGTTCCTCAAAGTGTCAAACATAGAGTTTACAACCCATATAATCCCACAATTCCACTCTTAAATACATACTCAAGAGAAGTGAAACATATGTCCACATAAAAACTTCTCCATGAATGTTCATAACAGCATTATTCATAATGACCAAAAAGTGGGAACAACCTAAATGTCCATCAACTCATGAATGCATAAACAAAATGTGGTATATTCATACAATGGAATATTCTTCAACCATAAAAAAGAATGAAATACTGATACAGGCTACAACATGAATGACCTTAGAAACACTGTGCTGCTTGAAAGAAGCCAGCCATAAAAGATCACATATTATGTGATCCCATTTATATGAAATGCTCAGAATAGGCAAATCCATACAGATGGAAAATAGATTAGTGGTTGCATGCTGTGATGGGGGAGGTGATGGGAAGTAATTGTTAAGGAGTATGTGTTTTCTTTTTACAATGGTAAAAATGTTCAAAAGTTAGGTAATGATGATGATTGTACAACTCCATAAATATATTAAATATTGAATTGTAAATGGGTAAACTTTATGATATGTAAATCATATCTCAACAAAGCTGTTAAAGTGAAGAATATATATATATACATAAAGGGAGGGGAGGAAATATTTATATAACCTTGGTGTAGGGACATTTTTTGAAACAAGGTAAAAATCCAAAAGTTATAATAAAATTATAAATTAATACGACTTCATAGAACTAAAGCAAAATCAAGACACCAACAAGTATATGCAATATGCCTATAAAAATTCTCTATCCCTCATATGCAAAGAGCTTCTCAAAATTGATCCCAAAATGACAACCAACCAACATAAAATAAAGGAATGATATAGAAAATTGAAAGGGAAAATGCAATGGCCAAAAACTGTAAGATGGGTAACCTCAGTTGTCTAAAAATGCTAATTAAAACAACGAGATTTTATCATTTTTATCCTTCAGCTTGGCAAAAATTAAAAACAGTAATATTATCTGAGACTAATGAGGATGTGGAGAAATTGGTATGTTGCTTTTCAGATTGTCAATTGTTATAACCTTTTTGAAGTAGCTATTTTAAACATAAATTTTAAACACAGAAATCCATAAATTCCATATTTTAAAATCTTACATTAAAAAATAAAATCACGCCGGGCGCGGTGGCTCACGCCTGTAATCCTAGCACTCTGGGAGGCTGAGGCGGGCGGATCGCTCAAGGTCAGGAGTTCGAAACCAGCCTGAGCAAGAGTGAGACCCCGTCTCTACTATAAATAGAAAGAAAGAAATTA
>CAUYRT010105105.1:0-11378 GCA_963574885.1 Lepilemur ruficaudatus | reverse complement strand
GCTGGGACTACAGGCATGTGCCACCATGCCCAGCTAATTTTTTCTATATATTTTTAGTTGGCCAATTAATTTCTTTCTATTTTTAGTAGAGACGGGGGTCTCACTCTTGCTCAGGCTGGTTTCGAACTCCTGACCTTGAGCAATCCGCCCGCCTCAGCCTCCCAGAGTGCTAGGATTACAGGCGTGAGCCACCGCACCGGGCCCAACTTCATTATTGTTAAGTAACTCTTCAACAAGGAGATCACATAGATAAAATTCTATGGGTCTAACTTTCCGATAGAGCCTGTGGTGAATACCAAATTAGTTTAAGTTGTGGTGTTATATTTCCTACAATACAGATTAATTTATCATTAACCCCCCGCCACATACACACAAAGTGTTCCATTTGTAGTTGTCCCTTGAGTAAGCCCTTTAAAATAGTTTCATCAGACCTAGAATCACAGGATGTTAGGGATGGAAGAGTCTTAGAGATTTCTACAAAGATACTATTAAAATAAAGTTAAGTATATATTATTTGCCTTCCATTTTAAAATATTATCTCAAGAGAACCTTGAACATTAAACTTACACCGAAGCATTCTTCTTTGTTCAAACATTTAAAAGATACTCTAAATATATGGGGTTCTTTGCCTTGTGCCTAGGATCTTGTCTTTTAAGGATAGAAGTTTAGGATAAGTGACACTTCCAATTATAATTTCTCACAGAAGAAGGCCTCTCTCTAAGGCACTTCAATAATAGAGTAGTTACCTGGGGCAGACAGCCTGGGGATTTCACAAAAGGCTGAAAATGTTCACAGCTGATAATTAAAGTATTCGTGGGTCTGACCTAAATCTTTCTTTGGCTTTCGTGAGATTTTTTTTCCCTGTGCAGGTAGAATCCTATTTTAACAAGCTTGACAAGACACAAAAATTGCTAGTTTTATCCCAATCTCCGTAAGAGAAAAAACTACTGTTACAAGGAGTAGAGAATAGCCAACTATTTGTGGTTTTTATTTTTTTGGCAGGAAGCCAATGTTTGTTATTGTACTTTATTTGCAAACTGTACAAGTTGATGGGGATACTGGGAGTGTTATGTATGTGAGGATGTGTTTGGCCTGTCCAGAGGAAAAGTGTTTGAAAAGAATATGCAGACTTGTCATTCTTCTGTATGGCTATACAGGAGGCCCTTGAAATCCCCAAATATCATTATAGTATGTGATTTCCCTCATAAAACCTCTGTGTTTTGCAGAAGAATCATCACCTTCTTAGACTCCCTTCATTCCTGCTCACTTTCATTGCCAGCACTAGCAGTTGGATTTCTTTTCAGTTGGCTTTTCTTACAATGGGACAACGGGCAAAATCGTTTTGACTTCATAGGAGTTCCTGCTCTAAGCTGTAGAAGCTGTGATTGGCTAGGCTCAATGAGTGTCACTCAGTTGGTGTCTCAATCCGTACATCAGCCTGGTAGGGAATAAAGTTCAAATTCACACCTCAGCAAAATCGCAATCACAGCGATTAAGGTAGAGATCTCAAATGTTAAGTCCATGAATGCCAAAGGCACATTATATTTGAAAACACTTAAACATTTTCAAAAAGTTGAATTGATGCTTTGGGAAAATTTTAGAAGTGAAACAGTTTTAGTAAAGACACCTTGCTTTGGGAATTAGAGACTTGTTAACTAAGGCTGTATACATCAGAGCAGTAAAGCCAGTCGGTCTTGGCTTTAGTCAAGAGGTGATGAGGATGGAGGAGTGTAACAGACACTGGAAGCCACATTGTCAGAAATTATGGATGGTTTTGCTGAGTATTGGTTGGTGGCACTCTTATAGAGTGCCCAGACCACATATTTCTGATTTCTATTTTAGCTGTGTGCTTATGCTATCCCTCTAAAACTCTATACCTGCCATCATTCTTAGTGGTTTTAATATATGCATAGATGATCCTTCCCACACCCTGACCTCTCATTTCCTTGAAATCCTCCTCATCAATGAGCTTGTCCTGTGTGCTACTTCAACCTCTCACCCAAGAATCTCACTGCCCACCCTCCCCACCCAAAGCTCCATTGCAAGCATCCCACTCTGGGCACCGTGTCCTAACCCTTCAGCTCACTTGTCTTAGAATCCCAACTCCAACAATTCCTTTACCTCACAGGATACTAAAGTCTATTGATCTTATCATATTTTCACTGATCTCAGCCCCACAAATCTTTCCTTCCCACTTGGGCTTAAATTTTGTGGTTTATCTTATGACATTCCCTTGCTTACACACTCAAGTCCCTTGCCTCCATATTCCTTCGTTACTTTCACCTGACAAAGCCCCAACCTGGTTAGATCCTCTCTCCACCAGCACTGGACCTGTACCTGTGCAGCCCATTGTAACTGGAGAAATGCACCACACTTTTCTGTCTGCTCTTACTTTACCTCCAGTGGACCCAGAGTGCTTCCCAGCATCGTGCTATCTTTCCCTAAGCCAGTTACTTTCCCACACTCTGAGATCATGATTTCATACTTTCTCTGTTCTTCTCAAACCTGCTACTTATTCTTACTATTCTCACTCTCTGGTGATTGATTGATGACCTTGCTTCCTCTTCCACTGGGAAAATATTAACACCAGCAGTCAGAAGAAAGCCTCTACACACAACCACCACCAAATCTACAATACAATCTATACCTGTACCATATTCTCTACCTTCTTTCCTGTTACTATAGATGAGCTGTCTGTGTTTCCATCCAAGACCACTCTTGTGTACTAACCCACTGGTTTACTAAATCCCCTCCCACCTCACCTATGCCATGTCATTAGGGCAGAAATTCTACCACCTCTCTCCTGACTCATCATTTTCCCTCTCTACTGGGTTATTCATGGGAATAACCCGTGAATATACAACCAGGCTATTGTTTCTCCCATCTAAAGTGCCAGCTGGTGACAGAGTAAATGAAAGGTGGAGGAGGGGAGAGATGAGAGGCCAAAATATACTTTAAGAAGCTATCGCACAGTTCAGATGGAATATAAGGTGAGTTAAATTAAGACAGACAGTGGAAACGAGGACTGAATGAAGAAGATGCATTCAGGAGACATTTCAGTGACTGAATGGATAGAGCTTGAGGTCCTGTAACATGGGGGTAGCAAGAAAGTTAGAGGAAGAAGAGAAAAAGATGGAGGGCACTGAGATGTGTCTGCCTGGGTGATAAGCAAATAGAGATGTGATCAATTAAGAAATAGGAAAATTAAGTTGAGTCTGGGACTGTTATTAGTTTTGTGGGGCCACCATAACAAAATACCACAGACTGAGTGGCTTAAACAGCAGAAATTTACTTTTTCACAGTTCTGGAGGCTGAAAGTCTAAGATCAAGGTAGCAGGATTGATTTTTCCTGAGGCCTCTCTCCATAGCTTGTAGAGGGCCACCTTCTCCCTGTGTCTTCACATGGTCTTCCCTCTGTACGTGTCTGTGTCCTTGTCTTCTCTTCTTATAAGGATACTAGTCATATTGGGTTAGGGCCCACCCCAATGACCTCACTTTAGCTTAATTACCTCTGTAATGAACCCATCTCCAAATACAGTCCCATTCTGAGGTCCTAGGAGTTAAGACTTCAACATATGAATTTTGAGGGATGCAGTTCAACCTTTAACAGGTCTTACATTGGTTGAGGTACTTGTGGGGCAATCAATTGAGATATTTTACATCAAGTGGACGAGGGCTGGAGTTGGAAGTCTTCCCCAAAATAAAGAGTGAACAAGAGCACCCAGGGAAAGACTATAGAAAAGAAGAGAAAAGGACCAAGGATTGAGCCTCTTGGAATGCTTGCATTTGATTGGCATTCAGAAATAAAGCACTAGGACATAGCAATTTGAGTAGGGTGTCAGGGGCCGGCTAATGGAACAAGGAGTATCCTTAACTTCTAGAAGTAAGTAACAGTACATTTTGGTAGCTTCCATTTCAACACCCCACCCCCGCCATCTCAACTATTAAATGTAGGCAGCACTATTTGTTTCCCTTCTCTCTCACTACTACCCCACCAAATTTCTGAATAGGTCTGCATTCCCAAATTGTAAAGAGTACATTATGTAGCTAAACAAGAAACTTAGTGGGTGCCATTTTAACAACACCAGTAGATTAACATTCATGACCCACATGTACATACATACACACATACCTGGTTACAATACTCTCACAGTTCTCAGAGGGGCTGTGAAAGATGTGTGGCCTTTGCTAATGGCAGACCACAGACAAATGACCCTGTGTTTGTCTCTAGTGGATCCACGGCAGGACTCGGAGAGCTGAAGAGTGCAGGGGCAGAAAATGTTTTTACACTGAGCATTATGTTAGTTCTACTTTATAAATATATATTCAGCAAGGTTGTGCTTTGTGATAGTTTTACCTGGACTGCCACTCAGTGGCCATTTGGAGAAATACCCAGAAGAGAGCTGCCACTTCTATAAACCCTTCAAGTGTTTTTTAGGGACGGCCAAACGCAAATGATTGAACTATGTTTTACATTCTTAGTTGTTTTTTTAAAGCATGATGAAATTGAACTATGTTTTACATTCTTAGTTGTTTTTTTAAAGCATGATGAAATCCATGTTAGTGTTACTAAATTTGAAGCAGTAACAGTCTTTAAGGATAGGATCTTGCAATTGTCCAACTCATTGACCTATTTATTTAAAATTCTCATCATGAGTATTTTCCAGAAGGAGCTCGAAAGATTCTTCTGCAAACGTTTCCACTCTCAAAATCCCCCAAACACCGACTCCCTGTAATTCCACTAGTGTGCTCCTCTCTGCCCTTTCCTTGGGGACAATGTTTCAGTGAGGCACTCCCCATACCCTTATCAGCCCATCTGTAATCTAGCACTCAGCTTTTTCTAAACATGAGGTGAAGGGTGAGTATAGGGAGCATTTGAATTAGGAGTAAGTCATAATAAAGGCACAAACTGAATTACAGAATAAAAAATTCTAAAAAGATGACTTTAATGAAAACCTCTTAATTTTTTAACTTCATGAAAGTTTTTTCTAAAGTAAGTTTTTAACTCACTTATTGGAAAACGGCTTTTAAAAATATATTTTGTTGTTTATATTGGAAAATATTAATGCTTATTTCATTGTAGGAGTTTCCCACAAGTCTGAGAGTGAAACTTACAACCAGCATCCATGATTTTATTGCTTCCAATGGCTTCTTGTTTCAGAGCAAAAGCCAGATACCTTACTATACATTGCAAGGTTCTCCACGGTCTGACCTCCTGTTACCTCCCTGATCTCATTTCCTGTTACTCCCCTCTCCCTGCCATACTGAGTGGCCTACCTGGAACACTCTTCCCTCATAGTCTCATGACTTTGCCCCCTTGTGTCAAATGTTGCCTTCTCAGCAAGGCCTTTCCCTGCCACCTCATTGAAGGGCGAGTACCCCAACCCATATATCATTTTCCTACTTTGCTCTAGAAAACTCACTACCCTCTGCTATACTATATATTTTGTTCACTTCCTTATTGTCTGTCTCCTTACATAGTAGAAGCTAAGATTCAGGAGGGCAGGGATTTTTGTCTGTTTCTATAGAGCCTCTGTATCCTCAGTGCCTAGAATAGTGCATAGAACATAGTACATATTCAATAAATATTGAATGAATGAGTGAATAAACATAGCTGGCAATGAAGTTTGGAAACATATGAACCTATTTTTTTTTTTTTTTTGTTAGAGACAATGTCTTGCTCTGTTGCCCAGGCTGGAGTGCCGTGGTGTGATCATAGCTCACTGCAACCTTGAACTCCTGGGCTCAAGGGATCTTCCTGCCTCAGCATCCTGAGTAGCTGGGACTACAGGTGTGTGCCACCACACTCCACACTCAGTTAATTTTTTAAAAATTTTCTAGAGACAGGGTCTTGCTATGTTGCCCAGGCTGGTCTCAAGCTCCTGGCCTCAAATAATCCTCCCACCTCAGCCTACTGAGTTGCTGGGATTACAGGTGTGAGTCACCACACCCAGTTATGAATCTATTTTCTTTATATAAGGAAATTTTCTTCTCTTTTTGCATTAAAATGAAAAATTGCCTGATCTCAATAATCTGATGATTCCTCACCATTCTTTGTCTGCTGAACTCCTATACAATCTTTAACATCAGGTCTGTGACATCCTCCCCAATTATCCCCTGCCCTAAGAATGAATTACTCACTTCATCCATGATCCCATAGTACAAGTATATGCCTTGGTTTTAGCATTTATTATATTATAATCCTATAATATTAATTAGCAATTATAATTATTAGTACTGATAGTATTAACTTACAGGTGAGGCCCTCCAGAATACAATCTGCCTTATTTATCTCTGTAGCCTCTAAGCCTAGTACAATGCCTGGCACACATGAGGTACTTAATAAATATTTGGTAAGTGAATAAATGAATGAATCGTTAAATAAATGAATTATTGAATCAATAAACAAAAGATAAAATTGTGTTAGTACAAGGTTTCTATGCATGCTAAACAGCTTCTTATATATCCAAAAGACTACCATGGTAGTGACTGCTTCCTCAGACTTGCAAAGACCAATTTCTTAGACCACCCACTGTACTGGTTTATTACATCCTGTTATCGGTAGGAAATGTGAATGAATTGTTTTTCCAATAGCAGGGATGGCTTTGTAAGCAGTAAATGGTAAGTTCAGCTGCTTAGACTATAGTTTACAAGGAGGCCAAGTTCATGGGCTTGGTTTTCGTGTAGGCCATTTCACTTAATTCTGTAGTCTGTCCATAGACTTGTCAGTAACTTGTCAGTGTGAGCCAGTTGTTACAAGATGCTGTCACATATGAGCCTGCAGAAATTGGTGAAGGCTGTCGATAGACTTGTGTGTCCTATTGACAGTCTGTCAGGAGTTTCATCTTGAGACAGGGACACCAAGCCCCCCACACTAGGTCTCCTGGGTCCCTGAGAGTACCAAGTGTAAAGAAAAATGCCTGGGATGACTGTGGGGCCGAGCATCCTTTGGAACTACTCTCAGCACAGGAGCTGCTGTGCTCAACAGCTTCCACTGCTCTGAAGTGAAGCACTCAGTCACCACAGACATGGTGCAGCTTCTGGCTACCATGCAGTTTCTTTTCAACTACCCCATCAGTGGCCTCTCTCATCCACCTGACCTGCCTTTCAAATGATAGTCTGTGTCCTGGCTACTTCAAGATGGTAGAAATGTTGCTACACTAGAATCTGTCACACACAGGAAGCATAATATCCCAAAGTTGAATTTGGCTGACACAGGTCGATAAGTCAAATGTTTTGATCAGCCTTAAACGATCACGTCCAGGGCACTTGTCTATCGTCAGCAGGACACCACATACTTACCCCTCACTGAGAGGAAAATGAACTCAGTACCAACTCCAACTGGCAAGGGATATAAAACAAACAGATTCTGAAAATTGCTTTTCTTAAAGTAAAAAGCACCGTGATGCCAGTAGCAAACCATTCCTGACTATCTTTAGACTAACCAGCAGCAATATGAATAAATAAAGTGCTGTGGAATCTTGCCAGCTTATAACACAGCCATCTCCTTCACAGAGCTTAAGGTCAGTGAAGCTTTGTCAGGTCTCAACAGCTAGGAAATTAGAAATGCATGAACTCTTGGAGGAAAGAAACACCGATCCAGTTCCCTGTGGTGTAAGCGTAAAGGATCCAAGCAGAGGAACTCAGTAGAATGTGGAGGTCGTGCACGTGCGTGAGAGTCAAGCTCACTTAGAACCACAGTCCAGAACAGCTAAGGTTTGTTTCAAATCATGTCTTCTATACTCGACAGAGGGAATAACTGGAACCTGTAAACATCAGGGCTCTAACCCGAGAGAGAATAGAGTACCCTGTAACAATATATACTAATTAAACTCAACTTGGTCAGGTTTAGTTCCAGTCTTACAATTCATATTGTGTCTTGTTATTGATCTGTGGCCAGAGTTAAGCAAAGCTGTCTTTACAGCTGGCACATTTTGAAGCGCCACCCACAAATAGGGAAAACATGCAAATACGACATCTTCTAAAGTGCTGGAGTTCCACAGCGGAATTCTCTATGGCCATAAAAGATGACAAGTATGTGGACTTTGTTGATCTATGCAAATGTGTATACACAATTATGTTAAGTGAAACACTGTATCCACATTGATTACAGCCCTGCAGGAACCCTGCACATCCGCCAAGATCATAAGTGAACATGGAGTGACACAAATAGAATTGAATGTGCATTCGGTTCTGAGTCTTTTTCTTTTCAGTAGAGTTAAGGTCACCATAAAAATAAATGAAAGGAATAAAAAACATTGCTGTGGTTCCAAACCTGTGTAGTGGTGAAGCACAGATTGAAATCCAAGTCCATCAATCCAGAAAGGGAGCAAACAGTGGAAGGATGACATAATGACACAGCAAACAAAAGGACCTGACTAGAAACACAGTACTGAGGCAGTGCTCAGCTACAGCACAAGGTTAATGCTACTGTAGGTTAGCTGGCTGTTGCGAGCAGTATGCATTCTGTTTGAACAGTACTCCCTTCCCTAGAATTAAGGGGAACTACTGACTTTTTTGTGCTTGCGCTTCAAATTGTAGGTGTAGTTATCAGTTTTTCAAATGGTCCTGAGGAGGAATTGAGATTGTTAGAGAAGTTGTAGGGGTAAGGGGAAATTTCTCCTTCCTGCCCCCAAAGTTTGTGGAAAGAATCACAGAGTGATTACTCACTATCCCAGTGGGATCCAGATATTTTTATACACACCTTTTAGAGGGGAGGAGGAACTGAGGAGTATAGGTAATTCTGTTTAGGGGCAATAAATAGTTGCTAGGGAGGATGAAAGGATGGGGGAAACAGGTTGACTTGTGAATGATTCTCTTTGCAAATTCAATTAACCTTGAGAGACAGGTATCATATTTAAAATGATTTGGGCTGGGTCTGGTTGCATTCTTGATCTTCTTTCCTGCAAAATAGTGAGATAACAGGGAGAGAAAGGGAAATCCATTCATTGTTCTTTTGAGGGGTCAGTCCAGTTTATGCAGACAGAGGGCAAGCCTCTTCCAAGGGCCTGTTAATCTCTAAGAGCCTTTAATGCAAAATATTCTTTATATCAAGTAGTCATATTTTGGGGTGAAATTTCCTGATCTTCCTCAAAGTGTTAGGCCAAAATCTCAACGCCTTGTCTCGTCTCTGGAGACGGGAACGGAGGTCCTCTCAGAGAGCTAGGAGACCAGAGAGATCTGGAGGGCCAGATACTGCAGCTACACACAAACACCGCCTACATAGACTTGCTCACAGGCAGGCAGGGGCAATGGCAACGAAGCTGTGGTTTTGCTCTTCATGCAGCTGGGACGTGCCTGTCCTCTCTCCAAATAGCTCGGGCAGACATATGGCTGTGTCTGTGCAAGAGCCATGCAGCATTTGCTTATCCATTTTGCTATTGCTTTCCCCACCTTTGGGCCATTTTCTTGTTCTGCACTTTTATCAGAGGAGGACAGGGAGGAAATGCAGTTCCCATGCCTGGATTGCAGCTGGTCCTCCCCAAGTTTCACAGCAGCAGCAGCACCATATGGAAGCCTGGACTGTTTGCATAAATTGAGATAGCAATAGGTAAGATCTCTGTGGTTTCCCAAAGGCAGGTTTTGCCAGATTCTCTAAGCACTTCATCTGAAGGTTGGATTTCGTTAGTTACGTGGAGAGTTTAGGGTGGTGTGGGCTAATCCCTGGTAAATCTGCATAGCCTTTCCCTTCTTTGTGGCTTAGATCATCTGTGCCATTATTTTCTCCCCACTCTTCCCAATACTCCATGGTTGCTGTGCTCTGCCTTAGCAAGAAGTGACTAAAGCACACATACCAGTAATAAATAAGGAGTTTCTCAGAATCAATGTGTAGTAGGTCTTAAGTATACACCTCATAGGCAACTGTAAAATTGCCTAGAAGAATTGATGCATGTCGTCCCCAAGCAGTGTTTGTAGGCTTTGTAAATTTACGGCATAAATCAGAGGCATTGTTCTCTGAACAGCATCTTCAGCAATGACACCAACAATGAAGGGAGAGGGGACAGAACTGGAATTTCTGGCATGTTAGTGGGGAAAATGTAATATCTCTGCCAAGGCCATGAATTATGGCTTTATACAACAGTGTTCTCAGAAATAAAACTCTTCTCCACTGACTGATCGACACAGCATAAAAAGTCCATCCAGGAAGGTCCCCAGTATAATGCCCGATGCTACCACAGCTGAGATTCTGACAGTGCTGCCCTCTCACATTCAGTCTCCTCATACGTAAATGCGAGCAAGGAAGAGGAAGTCTCAGCCAAGGTCTTTATTTTATAGACTGTGAGTTCAGTGAGTGGCTGACCTGCACTAATCCAAAGACAGAAACAAAAACCAAAAAGGAAACACAGCCACTTGTATGTTGATAAACTGCTCATTGAAGCCTCTGAACCAGGTGACAATGTGATGGATCCAGTCCAAGGGGACAATGGCAGGAGAAATTGCCTGGAATAATTATCTGGCTGGCATCACAGAGCCAGCCTGTTGGGAAAGCCAGTCCTGACATTTACTCTGGCACAGCTGTTGACTTTGAAGTGAGAATCCTTTGTTCTATTTTGCTGACACTAGGCTATCCTGCGGCCTCCAGGCAGGCCTTTGCAAAAGTTATCTGGATGAGACTTTCAGCAGGAGACATCACAATCGAAAGTTTCATCTAGGTAGCATAGTATAGGGTTTAATGTTTTTTGAGCACTTACTACGTGCCAAGTACTGGCCGAAAAGAGTTGGCACATTCAAAACAGGTAAATAAAGAGGGTTTAATGAAGACACTATTTACAAAGATATGGCCGGGGCTTGGGTAACTGACAAGGGATGATGAACCTAGCATCAGCCAGGAGCTGTTACCACCCCTAAGCTGAAGGAGCAAAAAAGCTGTGGCTTAGGTTATGTGTGTCTGAAAGAAGCTGTGAGTGGCTGAGGGGAGAGGGAAGCAGCCACCCTGCAGCTATGAAGGAATGAGAAAACTAAGTGAATGAATACTTTAACCTCACTCTTCTGATCTCTGGTCTCCCGTTAGTTTTTCCCATTGGGCAAGCCAATCAGAAGCCAGAGAAGATGGTGTTACTGAAAGTTCAGTACTTGTCCCCGCTGCCCATGGCTGAAAGAACACCAAGGACAAGTGGTTTGAGGAGAAGGAAAAAGTTTATTAATTTGCTGGCAAATGAGGAGGATGGTGGACATGTCTTAAAGTACCATCATTCTATCTATAAGCAGAAATACAGAGCTTTTTTTTGACAAATTTATTGAAGTATAATTTACATTCCATGCCATTACTCCATTTTAAGTGAACAATTAAATGATTTTTAGTAAATTTACCAAGTTGTACAGCTATTCACATAAATCAGTTTTAGAACATTTCCTTCCCTCTATTGAGACTCCTAATT
>CAUYRT010105097.1:0-52325 GCA_963574885.1 Lepilemur ruficaudatus | reverse complement strand
ATGCTCATTCTAATCACTAGGAGATAAACAGAGCTTTCTGCATCTTGAAAATAGAATTAAAAGCAAGAACTTATCATGTGTTCAGCTGATTCCTTAGCCAAATGATTCAAAGTTTGACCCATCATTAATTATTTGCTTACTATCTTTTTTTTTTTTAATTTCAGAACATTAAGGGGGTACAAACATTTTGATTACATATAATGCCTTTGACTCGCCCAAGCCAGGGCTACAAGCGTGCCCTTCCCCCATACAGCGTGCTCCGCATCCATTAGTTGTAAGTTTACACACCCCCCACGCCCCCCTCCCACCTGATTGGCACCCAGTCAATGTTATTGCCATGTGAGCACCTTGGTGTTGATCAGTTAGTACCAATTTGAGGGCGAGTACAAGTGGAGCCTATTCTTCTGATCTTGTGATACCTCACTTTGGATAATGGGCTCAAGCTTAATCCAGGAAAATACAAGAGGTGCTAGTTCACCATTGTTTTCCGTAGTTGAGTAGTATTCCACGATGTACATATACCACATTTTATTAATCCACTCATGTGTTGATGGGCACTTGGGTTGTTTCCACATCTTTGCAACTGTGAACTGTGCTGCCATAAATATTTGAGTGCAGACGTCTTTATTAGAGAATGTCTTTTTCTCCTTTGGGTAGACGCCTAGTAGTGAGATTGCTGGATCTATCTGTTGTTTTTTGACTTTATGTCACTATCTAAAAATATTTCAAAATCCTTGAAACTAATTAAAACAAAGAGGGTTTTTTTGAGGCAACTGAAGCTAATGACCTGAAGGCATACACCAGGATTTCTGGAAGAGCATTTATTAAGAGAAATTCGTGGGAAAGAAGTGGATACTCTGCCACTGTTCATTCATTCTAGGAGGTGTACAGGGGTCTAGCAGGGCCAGACATCAGACTTTGAGATAGGGACCTGGCCAGGGCCTGTAGAGGTTTTAAGCTACATGATTGGAGAACCACCAGCCCCAACCTGGTATAATCAGAGGTGGGTCCAGGCCTGGTGGTCATAAGCCCACACCACTTGCCTTCAACACTTGACTGTCGCAGGTTTCTATGGATTTCTCCAGGAGGCCAGCTCTGAGATGTCAACGTCCAGAAAATCAGAGACTCTATCAGAACCTTACTTGTCAGTCCACTGCCCTGATCTCAAGGAGCACACGGTTCAGCCTGGAAAGTGTCAGGTTTGATCTTGGGGTTGGCCAGGCAGTGGCCAGCAAAAGAGTGACATCAGTTTGAACCAGGCCGGCATCCACAGATGCAAACACAAGGTCAAGGAAATGCAAAACAGGGCAGAATTACACAAGACAGGGTCAAGATAAAAGCTCTCTCTGTTTTAACTAATTTCAAGGATTTTGAAATACTTTTAGATAGTGACATAAAGTAAAAAAAATACCTAGTAAGAAAATATTAATTAATAAATGGGTCAAACTTTGAATTTTCGTCTCTGGTTATTTGGACCACGAAAAGCTAGCCAACAGAGAGCAGCACCTGCAGGGTGGAGTTCCTCTCGCTATTTGACGGGTATGTGTTAAGATATCCCAACTGCTTGACAAAATCTTAGTAGAGGAAGTAAAAAGAAGTGTGGAAGAAACCTCTAGGGTGGAGGACATTTCATCAGTTGATTGGATGATATTTGGACATCCCAATAGTAAATTTCATGGTCACTCTAATGATTGGGTCATGGACAGGGTGAGGACTGGGCAAAGCAGGGGGCTTCTGTTTTTCAGGCTACCTAGATAATCCGATTGCTGGGAACTAATCTTTGTGTCCACTGACCACTTGTTATATTAATATCATGGGAAGGATGCACAGTTTCACAACTGGGCTCCTTCTCATCCCAATCTTTTGGGTAGCCTCTAGCTTACACGCTCTGAGGTTTGTACCATTGTTTTTGTCTCCCCAGTGGTCATGGAGACCACCTTCCATTCCTCTCATTGTAATTTCTTAGCAAAACTAGGGTGGGGCATCATCCACCTCATCACATCTGATTTCTTGTTTGAAAACCTGTGACCATATAGCCTACAAGAAATGCTTCATCAAGAAGGTGCACAGGATGGCCCTCTGAGGTCCACTTATGCCCCTTTGCTGTTATTTTCTTCCCTTTTCCAGGGCACATAGGTTGTCACACTGGAAATGCCTTG
Organism: Lepilemur ruficaudatus; assembly: GCA_963574885.1. Classification (NCBI taxonomy): domain Eukaryota; kingdom Metazoa; phylum Chordata; class Mammalia; order Primates; family Lepilemuridae; genus Lepilemur; species Lepilemur ruficaudatus. Next base: position 50,166 of record CAUYRT010105097.1, on the reverse strand, counting down.
GTCTTCCCACTCCCTGCTGCATGTGACTGGGCATGCAGTGGTTCTATGTCATCTTGAACTTGCCATTCTGTCTCAGGAGGAGAGTCAGGGAAATGATCTAACTTGAAGAAGATAATCAAATCCTTCTCCTATAAGGAAATGGTTGATATGAGTTACTTTTTCTACCCTCCTGGGTGACAGTTTTCCTTTCCTTTTAGGGAAATCTGTCCCTTCCCTGGCAACTTCCTCCAAGCTTGTCGATAACCAGATATATTTTCCCAGATGGTGATCTTGCCGCACATCCTCCCTCCACATCTCCTTTTCACAGTGGATCCCTGAATAGGAGATCCTCCTCAGGAATTTCCTCAAGAGTTGTCTTTTTCTTTCTGTCAGAGGAGCCCTTCTCATCCTGGGTGACTCTCTCTAAAGCCATTGATGACAGCCATGACATGTAAGTGATTAACAAGAACTTCATTGTTGACTGGGGCATGCATGTGCCCGCTTGATCATGGAAGTGATGTTCTGTTTGGAAAATCTGGGGAGTAAAATGTAAAGCTCCTTGAAACATTCATTCTTCACAGTTCTTTCCACTTTTAGTGAAGGAAGTTCAGAAATGACTCTGGTCTTTTGGAGGAGTGTTCTAGGCAATTGAAAGGCAAGTTAATTTTCTTTATTTAATTGTTCTTCAAAGAAATAACTTTTAATTTATTAATAGTTTACTTTTCTTCTTTATTTCTTTCTTTCCTTTTGGTTTCCTTTTTTTTTTTTTAACTGAAAGTGAAGCGGGTGTTCAGGGAGATAAAATGACTTCCCGGGATCACATACCTCATTAGAAATACAACTGGCACTGGAATCCAAATCTCTGAGCTATCACTTACTCTGATTGGAAGATGACCAGCATGGTGACTGCAGAATTCTACTCCTGATTTGTTATAGACTGGAAAGAGGACTGAAGTGGAAATTAGAATGTCCTTTTCTCATACTAGCTCTGCAAATAGGAGCCATACAAGTTTGGCAGTCACTTAACCAGTCTAGATTTCAATTTTTCACTAGTATTTTATATATGAAATATTTATATGTACATACATATTTACATATAAAAGTTATTTATATATAAAATATTTTATAAATAAAATACAAAAATATCTGTGGAATATTCTATATTTAAAATGTAAGTTGTTGTTTGGTGGGGTAACTGGGATCCAAAAGATACTTCTCGTGTCATAATTTCAGTTTCCGCTTCAATTTTATTTGAAAATATAAATTTAAGAAGATCTCAGAAACTTTATCCAAGGGCTGTATAGCTGAGGTTCATTGTTTTCTCTTCCAAGATTTCTGTTTCTCTTATCTATGAATTTTCTTATAAGCACTCTCAAAAATGCAAATGAGTTTCTAATGATCTGCCTTAGGCTAAATCTTTGTGTATCTCAGGGAAGATGGCAGGTCGTTAACAATCTGGGTTAGCCAATTTCTTCACACTAATAAAGCCATAACACACAGGTTTACACATTTGTACACAGGAGAAGAAAACAGCTGATAGAAACTCAGAGCTCCTATGACCTTCGTGGGTCCCTAAGTACAAAAGAAGCTCTTTTTGTGAAGACTGAAAAACACATGTATGCTCATCTCACCATAAACTTATGACTGGTGTAGATGAAATTCCTGAAAGAAATTCTATGGAAAGTCTAAAGTTGATCTCCCCTAACTAAAAAGGGTAAGTTTCTGCTCTACAACTGGTATGTTAAACCCAGCTCTGCACACTCTTTCCACAATGCCTGGAGACTTGGCCTAGAAACTCTGATCAGTAGCTAAGAGTCGGCTTTGCTCAGCCCCTTGAGGCCTTATCTGCCCTTGAGCTTGAAGGAAACTGAAATATTTCTCCCCAAAATATTGAAGATTGTTAAGTTAAAGACACTGAGAACACAGGTGAACACTCTTCCTCAGCCTCTACTTGCCTGACAGCAGGACATAAATCCTTCTTCTTTGGAAAAAGAAAAGGCACCAGCAGGCACCAGAGGAACCTGGGAACAGGTTTTACTATCTTCACACATTTTCCCATCGTTTAAAAGATTGAAACAGCTCTCTCCTCTGACCTGTCACTACATGGGATTTATCACTCTTTGTCAAAATGCCATTTAAACAAGGCCTCTATGCCCCTGCCTTGAGAGAGAAGTGCTTTTGAACGGAGGCCTCTCTGTGTGATGACAGCATTCATTCATAAACTTCTGCTTATTTTTCTTTTTTTAATCTGAATTTTGTTTTCAGAAGACTGTCTCCAACAAGAACCTGAAAGGGAAAGAAAAAAAATTTTGTTTTCTCCCCTAAAAAGTTACTGGTCATAGAAAGAGAGCCCCTTCCTCTCTGGAGGGCGATTTTATTTACACTATAATCATATGCTTTCTTGAACCAAACATTTTTTTTTTTTTTTGCAAAAATAAAACCTTAGCACATTAATATAAAAGGGAAACCAAAAGAAAAATGAAGTGGCTACAGTTATGAAAACTAAAGTTCAAATATAAGGGAGTCAAATTGTGTATCCAGAAGAATTCAACATGAAAAAGGAATGAATTGAACCTGTGTGATTTGTGGCCTGGGACACCAGCACCGTCTAATTTTCTATCCCTGGGTTGCCAAGCACCGCAGGAAAAACCTGCAGTAGGTTTGTGGCTGCATCCACTGAAATGCATGCAGCCTCACTTCACCTTGCTGTTCTCTATTTCATTTTATTCATCTCACATCCTTTTTGTTTCCTCACAAGTTGTTCCTCATGTTTACCATTAACCTCAAGCCAAGAATTCTACCCCCTGAGTCATCTTAATCTTAGCAGAAGATGTAAAATCCAGTTTCATTGAGAAGAGTGAGGCTGTCTGACATTGAATCTTTGAACTTCTCAGTTTCAGAATTTTTGTTCTTACCCACCTTCCCCACTAAGAACATTTTGGTAATTTTCTTTTCTTTCTTTTCTTTTTTTTTTTAAAGACAACTTTATTGAAATATGATTTACAAATGGAGCAATTACTCCATTTTAAGTGTACAATTAAATGATTATTAGTAAATTTACCAAGTTATACAGCTATTCACACAAATCAGTTTTAGAACATTTCCTTTCCCCTATGGTAATTTTCTTTATTTTTAGATCCTTTTTCTTTTTCAAGTCTAGTTCTTCTACCTGTTCTAGATTGTGCCCTTTTTGTCTCTTAAGCTCCTCTGAATTTTGTTTCATAAATTAATTTCCTCTCTTGTTTGTATATATAATAGTTTCCTTTCAACTAGATCTTTCCTCTTTTTAAATGGGCAGTTTTGACTGCCCTAAACAAACATAAAATGAAAGCAAACCTTCCTAAAAGATGTTGCCTTAAAAAAATTCCTTGGCTATTGCAAATCATTTACTTTTTTTCCCCTCCTTTACTCTTAAACATCACAAATCTGTAATCTATATGTGTTACTTATGCTCTCTCACTCCTTACCCTACCTAGACTGACTTTCAGCATCTAGACTTTTCCACTGTTTTCTTGAACGTGTCAGCTGTGGGCCTGTCAGTGCAAGACCAAACTCATATTCCAGAATGAAAACACCCAACCACACCTAAAGGAACACTGTACCTATGACCTCTTCTCCATCAACACCTCCCTTGATCTCTGTTTGACATTTACCCCTAGTCTCTGTGGCCCATTTTCCATGTTGGTACCTGTGCTTAGAACTTTAGGCTCTGAAATCTTCTCTTCTCTTCAGTGTATTCCCCTTCCTCTCCCAGGACCTTGTCCATAGCACTTTGGCACGTGTTGCCTGGAGTCCTGGGCTTTTCCCTCCTCCCAAAGCACGGTCCAGACAAAACTTTACACGACAGTTAGTAGTAATCTTCTATTCATGACATCCGATGGCTTAGTTTTTATTTGTCCTCCTTGTCTTCTCTCCATCATGAGCTTTTATTGACTACCTGCTTCTTGACTTTTGCCTTCTCTGGACACCATGACAAAGATGTTTCTATTTTTCTGGCTTCGTCATCACTGACTTGACCTCAGCCTTCCCACCTCCCTCAAAGTCTTCCCTCAGTTCCCTTCTTTTGTCTTCTCTCATGTTTTCTCTAGGATTTGCCATTTATCTGATGAGCTCTTATATGACTCAAAAAAATATAGTTTCTCTTCTCACATTTTCTCATTTTCAGTGTGCAATCTATTTAGCAAGTCCTCTTCAGGCATTTCTTATGCCTCATATTCCCCCATCCATTCTTGTTACTCAGTTTAGTTAAGAGTCTTCTTAACTCCTCTTTCTAGTATGTCAATAGCTTCCCAAGGGGTCACATTACTTCTACGTGTTCTCCCCTTCAACTCATCATGACCCTGCTGCCAAATTAACTTCCCTGGATCAATATTTTGATTCCAGACTCCTTTCCTTAAAAACCAGAAGTGACTCACTGTTTAACATCAAACTTTCTAAACTTCTATCAAAACTCCTCATACTCTAACAACTGTCTACCATTCATTGTCTCGTAAATCCTTCAGCCAGTGGCCCTGCCCGCTCCTATTTCTTTGCGTTGTGCAGTTTCTTGCAGTATAACCTAAACTAAACAGTTTCCCCTTGTTTCTGCTGTTCAAGTCCTATCTATTTATTGCCTAAGGCCCAGGCCCAAGGCTTTCTCTTTCATAATACGTTTCATAAGGTATTTTAACTGAAAACAACTCTCCTTTGAACTCCTATAGTTCTTTGAATTATTAAAGGGTCAGTTATCATACTGAATCTTGAATTACAACTTTTATGCACATATGAAGTCTCTCTTATTCCTCCAAATCTCCCACAGTGTCTATCAAACTAACTTGGAAATTGTAAGGAATAATAAATGTGACTTAAATGACTAGTAAGTCCTCATTTTGAAGTGGTTGGTGTCATTCCTTCTCCAGTGGTCAGATGCAGAGGGAGAAACATAAAACCTTTGTTATCATTTTAAAAAGTCATCAGTCTTTTAAATTAGCCCTAATTTATACTAGTTACTACACATTTGATTGCAATCTAGGATGACAATTAAAACTTGAAATGCCTGCATGTCTCTGATACTGCTTACTTTTCCCCTGGCATCCATTTAAATACTTGTTTCCACTTGGGTCCTTCTTCGCTCTCTCCCTTCCTCCCTTCCTCCCTCCCTTCCTATCTAGATGCTTTGGGTTGGTGAGGAACTTTCCTCCTTGCTACATGCTTAAATTATACTCTGAAAAATATCCTGGATATGCTTTGGCTTTACTCTATTTATGAACCCAGAACTTTGCTATCTGCTCACACACTGTGACCTTTGGTTCTGGTAATGAATGGTGCTTGTGTTACCATGCCCTGAAAAGAGCATCCAAAACATTTGCTAATTAAGTTAGCGTTTGTCTAGGGAGTTTTTATTATTGTCATATTATTTCAATATAAGCTTAGGAAGCAAAATATTATAAACCTAAGCTCTCTTGTTCTAAAGTTCAAGTGTTACAAGTTCAACAGTGGCCACATCAGGAACATGCTGAACTATGTAAGAGTCTCTGTTTATTTCCTTTTTGAACTTTAGTTGACTAATTGTGGCTACGTATAGAATTCAGAACCAGTTTTTGGGAATTAGCATTTATAGAGATAGAAATTATTTTTGGGTAATCACTTTTATAATTCTCACAGAATCTCTCACACAGGCAAGACTCCAGTGTGACTTTTAGTTACAAAAGTCCCTTGCTGTCTGTATTGCTGTAATTACACTTGTGTATGTATACAATAGCAGTTAACTCACAGTGTGTTGTTAAAAAGTTATTTCATGCCCATGACTACAAACATATATGTGGGAGGGAATCAAACAATGTATTTGGCAGTGGGGCAATGATGTCCGGGTGTCTTTATTAGCTTCTCCTTTTTTCCTATTTGTCCCCCTCCTCCTTTTTTTCTTCCCGTTCTTCCTCCTCGTCTTCTTCTTCTTTCTTTTCTTTCTCTCTTTCATTTTTCTCTTTTTCTTTTCTTCCTCTTTCTCTTCTTCTTTAAAACAAAACACTCTATTTCCAGCTTTGGTTCAAAAGTTTGTTTCTTTTTCACTGAGGAGAATTTTCAAGACTAAACCATTCTTCCCATCACACAAGCAGATTGCTAATGAAACATGTGAAATAATGGAGCATGTCGGAATCCTGCCCTGTTTTTGTAAATCATATATTTAATTTTATGATTATTTTCTATGGTTAAAAAAATACTGCTCATTAGTGGAAGTTTTAAAAGAATAGAGATAATGGTAAATCAAATAGCAAAATTGTTCATCATTCACAATCTCAATGCCCATAAATGTCCATATTAATCACTGTTAGTATTTTGTTTATATTACATATATCTATTCCTCAGATTCTCCATGTCCTCCTTAGCCAATAGATACAAATAAAGTCATGTTATTAGCTATGCTCAGTGTCTGTGGCATCTCTCACCCATACAGCAGCAGGCACCAAGCCCTCTGTCCAGCTGGTCTTCCCTGTCTGGTATTCTGGTGAGTTCTTAAAGCTGGTTCTCTGTGTTCACACAGTAAGAGTGTCACTGCCTTCACTGCTCTTTGTCACTAGTGGGGAATTTGGGGACCATGTTGTAATAGGGAATGGCCTGGAAAGAAAAAAAAAGTGGCAAGAATGTTTTCTGTCTCTTTGAAGCTTCCCCCACTCTTTTTGAGAACTGAAGCCTGCATTTCTGCCTCCAGCCATTGGTGGAGAGAAGCAGGGAGAAGGCCTTTTGTTCTTATCCCAGGTGGCTGCCACCGGCCCCTCCAGGTGGGCAGCTGGTTGAGTTCACAGGCTTTGTCTTTGGCAGAAATGGGAGGATTTAAATAGTTAACAATAGTAATTGCCCAAAGCTGAGAACCCGTTCTTTAAAAGGTCTGTATTTCTGCTTATGTCTGGAAATTTGGATTTTGAGAGAGAATGTCTAACATTTTTCCTCCTTTGTCAGCAAAGTAAAATCTCTTTCCTCATCCCCAAAACACTTGTTCTTCTGATTTGGCCTTGTGGACAAGTGCCAAGTTTTCACTAACAATTTCTCATGTCCTTGTGTCCAACAGCTTCAACAGTTGAAGGTACCACCACTCTGGAGGGTCTCACAGTGGAGTTCTTTGGGTTGTAATGTGTTACAAAAGTGAGTTAACCTGCATTATCTGGGGAGGGAGCAGATTTGATAAATGGCATTTTGTTCTCTAGGGCAATGAGACCAGCAGGTTGCTCCATTGGGAAGAGAATCAATTAACACCCCTCACTGAAAATCTCTTCAGTCTGGTCTTCAGCCTTCTTGTCTAAATCTTATTTTTATGTATTTCATATGAAAACTATCTGATATTCTATCTTAGTGATCATAACCTTTATTTCCTGACATTAGTTGCTTGGCTGTACCTGTGTTTCCACCTAGACGCTAGGTGTTTTGATCATCCTCTATGAATTCCTACATAAAGGAGCTCCTATTGTGAAGGAAGTATGAGAAAGTGGCAACAAGCAAAGGCATAAGGCAATGCTTTCTAAATGACAAAATTAACAAAATTGTACGTACATAGCAACTGAGTAGAGCTTTCTGTACTTACCTTAATTACCACAAACCTGTATGAAGGAGATATAGATGTGTGGGTTGGATGATGTTATGTGAGTAGGGTACAGGATTGATTGCATGACTAGGATGCAATGCACTGCCAATTTAGAGGGGGAAATGTGTTGTACTGAAAGACTCCATCACCTGCTGCATCCTGATTTTGTTCTCATTGAAAATAAAGACACTCAGAAACACTGGTCAAATTTGTGTATGCTGTGAAGCTGTAATGAGTGGTTTATCCTTACCTAAAAGAATGTTGACAAGCATAAATAACTTTCAAAGTCTATTAGGATATCAAATAAGAATAAAGGCTTAAGCATATGCTCCAAAGGGCAATTTCACAGGCATGGGGCAGAGAGACATAGTTTGCCAGCAAGTTTATTTGTAGAGAAAGCCTGGAGTATTGATTGGCTCAAATGTCTGTAGGGAGTAAAGTGTTATACCACTTGTCATGAAAATCTCAGGTGTCATAAGTGAAAGTGTTTTCAGCTCAAGGGAGATTACAGTCAACTTCATGCTGGACAGATCATACTTAGAATATTGTGTTCTGGTCTGGGTGCTACATTTCAGGTAGAATGATGAAAGGTTAAAGTAACCAGGATGACAAACTAGCTCAAAACCAAGAAATATTAGGAAAAAGAAAAGTAGGTGGTGCTGAACCTCAAATAGAAAAAAAATATATTGAAGACATTATAGCTGTCTTCAATAATCAATAAATGCTGTCTCTACTCTGCATCATTCCTGAGAGAACAGGGACAGAGAGAAATAACATGTAGTTAGTACCTACCAGGTGCCCAGCCTGAGTTAGCCTTGTTTCATGTATACAGACATAATTTCATTAAAATTTCACAGCAACTTTACGAGGTAGGGGTTATCTTGTCTATTTTGTAATTGAGAATCCTAATATGCAGAGAACTTTAGAAACTTCTTCAAGGTAACATGTGTTAGTTAGAAAATAGAGAGGTAGAGTTTTAGAATTTAGATTCTATGGCCAAACACCTGTGATTCTCTGGGGACACAACCCCTCTTCCTCCCCAGTCCACGTGGTTTGGAGGCTCTGGACTCTCTTCCCAAATGGAAGGATGGGTGAGCATGCGGTCCAGTCCTGCTCAATCAAAAGATAGGGTTTCTGGGCCACAATGACTCAATTCATGCATTTGGGATCCATGTGGGACCTTTTGGGGGTGAGTCGTTCTTATTTTTCAATGAGATTCTGACAGGCTAAGATGTAAGCCTTGAGCTGCTGGCAGACATTTTGCCACCATGAGGCAAAAAAAGACGCTTGACAATGATGCCTAACCAAAGGGAAGCAGAACATAGAGCATCATGCTGAGCAGCTGAAATATACTATTAAATTTAATATATACCACGTATAGAAGGATAATTTAATTATTATTTTAATTTTGCAAGGGATAAAACAGGGTTAGTGACAATGTCAAGTTCACAGTGTTATTCCTAGAAGAGCCATAATTCATACTCAGGGTTTTTTTTTTATATTTTTTGGGGTTTTGTTTCCTTTTTTAATTTTGAAATGGGGTCTTGCTATGTTGCCCAGGCTAGAGTACAGTGGTGTGATCATAGCTCACTGCAACCTCAAACTCCTGGGCTCAAGCAACCCTCCTGGCTCAGCCTCCCAAGTAGGTAGGACTACAGGCGTGTGCCACCTACATATCCAGTTTTGTCACATTCCTAAGGTACTCAATGAATACTGTCTCTGTTTTCACTCGCATCTTAAAAGTCAAAATAAAACCGAGTCCATGATTATTTGAAAACTATTTACCCATCAAATCAGACTCTAATTGTAGAATTTCATATTTGGGGGGTAGGTTAATATACTCCCAAATTTAGATAAGGATGCAAAGTTAAGTATCTCTTCAGAGAAGGTTTCTATTAGAGTTCAAAGAAGCCATTTAGATCAACATTTTACTTTCATTATTTTGGTGTTTCTCCTTGTCTCTGCTGCTGAGAAAGCCAAAGAAAATCATTTATTATCTGTTTTCACTGACTCTTGCAATGGGATGCATAATGATTGACTTTTTGATTATGATTCATTAGCGATCGTATGAACACCTAACAATTCACAACAGGTGTTGAACCGTTGCAGATTGCTTGGGAGTGGTGAGAACGGGTGCTTATTGCTCATAGATTAAATCATTTTTGAGTTTCTTTTCTAAATCATAGATCTTTAGCTAACAGACTCCACATTGGAAAGAAAAGTTAAAAATCTAGCAACACAGAGCACAGGTCCCTATGCTTTGCACAAAAAAACCATGGTTTTTAAAAGATCAAGCTGCAATTCCTGCTTAATGATTATGAGCCTTTAGCTGCTAGCAAAAGGTAAAAGTAATAGAGGGCTTTATGTAACAAACGAGAAACATTGTTGACTCTTTTTTCTCACATAACACTGAAATATAAATATTATTACTTTAGTAGCTTGTAATTTGTCACATTTTACCAAGTCTAGACTCTTTCTCTTAAAAAGTCAATATATTTTAATACTATATAGTAGTGAGTGTCCTTTCTGTCACTCCTTTCATCCATAAGCCATTATCTTTTCTGGCTTATTCAATAGAGCAGTTGAAGTTGAATTCATTTTAAAACATCAATAACGACAGGATGTGAACCTTAAAGATAGCTGGTTTTAAATGTGTTACTTTATTATTCATAAAGCTCTAGGAAAAAGATTAATAGAAACACTTCATGCACAGATAGTTGATTTAGAATTGAAATATGCTAGCGCTAACCTAGCTTTCATAAGGATTACATTTAAGTTTCCTTCTCTCCTGCCGTTGCCAAATCCACTGTATGAAGAAGAGCTGTAAATTTTCCAATCTTATTTGAAGTAACTTTTTCTAAACCTTATTGCCAACAGCCAGCAGCTCTTGGCTAGGCTACTACCACAGTCTTCAAACTAGTCTTTCTCCTTCTCCAGTGGTCATCCTACATTTCAGTCTTCATTTAGCAGTCAGAGTAATGTTTTCTAAAAATAAGTCAGGTTATATCACAATTTTGTTTAAAATACTTCCGGGCTCTCTATGGCACTTGTGGTAAAATCCTAAGCCTCTTTGTCCTGCCACTAAGTTCCTATATGGGGTTGGCTTTTCCTGGCTTTCCAGCCACAAGGTGCAGGCTCCTTCCCCTTGGTCAGCGTGTTCCAGCTGTTACTGGCTGTTGAACTCCTTGGTTCTTGTCTTCTCGCGATCCAAGAATGAAAGCAAGAGACAGTTTTAAAGCAGCAAGCAGCAAAGTTTATCAAAGCAAAAGTTCACTCTTAAAGGGGTTAAGAGTGAACATGTCCAAGCAGACTGTGACCCTAGGGTGTCTTTGGGTTTCTAATCAGCAAGTGAGAGTACACTCCCAACGGGGCAGGAGTGGCACACGTCCAGTGGACAGAGCCTCTGGGGTCTCTGTGTTATTCCTTTTTCTCTTGTCTGGTCTCTCCTCCTTCGTGAGGTTGTCTCTTCTCCTTTTTCTTGTGACCAATGGGGATGTTGTCTCCTTCCTGCTGTGGGGCGAGTTTTTCCCCTTAGATGGTTAAACCCAGATGTGTTGTGGGTCTAAAGCCCACTGGGAGCCAGTTGGGGCAGGGGGACTGTAATGGTTAATGTGGCCAGTGTCATTTCTGTTGTGCTCCTTGTGATAGGTGTAGCTACCCTTATCTTGTTATGGTTACAGTATGTTCTCTTACCAGCATCCCATTCGTTTACGTTGCTCATTTATGCATTGTCTCTGCTCGTGTCTAACTTTTCTTATGCTAACATTCTGTGACACTTATGGCTTCCCCTATCTCGTAGTGTGTTTTCTTACTTAGTGTCCTGTTTGCTTATACGGCCCATTCCATACTTCTGCTCACGTCTCGCTAACACAGCCATAACCGCCTTCTTTCTGCTCCTCAACCAGACCCAAGTCATTAATGCCTTGAGCATTTCCATCTGCCTCATCTGCCTGAGATGCTCTTTTCTTAGCTCTGTATCATGCAGGTCACAACGTGGGTAGCATCACATGAGCCACAGACTTCCTGACCGCCCAACCAAAGCAGCCAGTTCCTGTCCAGTTTTATCACAGCAATCATCACCTCCTATGTGTTCTCATTTATTTATTTGCCTATTGTCTATCTTCCATCACTAGAATGTAGGTTCCCCAACAACTTCGAGGAGTGGCTGATCTATGAGCTGTCAACACATGTTTGGTAAGTGGAAGAGTTTATATATTTCAGTTAGGAGAAAAAAAATATTTGGAAATACTACAAATAAAATACTACAAATAAAAGAATAATATAAATATTGTTTATTATTTCCACTATGTACATGTATAATGAAAATTGGACTTCATCAAAATTAAAAACATCTGCTCTTTGAAAGATTGACTGGAAGAAAATATTTACAAAACATATATCTGATAAAGGGCTTGTATCCTGATTTATAAATAGCTCTCAAAACACAATAATCAGAAAATGAATAACCAAATATTGAGCAAAAGTTTCAACAGTCATTCTCTAAAGATAATATGTAAATGGGAAATTAGCACAAATGCACATCATTATCCTTGATGGAAATGCAAACTAAAACCACAGTGAAATATCACTATATTGTAATACTTATTAAATTTAAAATCTGATTATTAAAAGGGCTAAAATTTAAAAGGTTGATTATACCAAGTATCAGTAAGAACGTGGAGCAATTGGAACTCTCATAAATGGCTCACGGGAATGTAAAATGGTACAGCCACTTTGGAAAAGAGTTTAGCAGTTCCTTAAAATTTTAGACATAAGCCTGGCATATAGTTCAATCATTACAATCCTGCATATTTACCCCAAAATATCATATCATGGACAAGAATGTTCATAGTAGCTTTATTTATAATAACTAAAGACTAGACACAACCCAACTGCCCACCGGCAGGTGATTAGCTAACCAAATTGTGATATATCTGCACAATGGAATATTACTCAATAATAAAAGGAAATGAATTATTGATACTGGCAACAACGTGGATGAGTCTCAAAATAATTCTGGTGAGTGAAAGAAGACAGATGAAAAGAATACATAATAATAATAGCTGATGCCATTTATATAAAACTCTTAAAATTACAAAGTAATAGTGACAGAAAGCACATAAGTGGTTGCCTGGTTCTGAGAAGAGGGTAAAGGAGGGCAGGAGGCATCACAAAAGACCAAGAAGAAACTTTTGATGGTGATGGATGTGCTTATTATCTTGATTGTGGTGACAAGTTTACTTGTGTATTCATATGCTACACCCTAGCAAATTGTGCAATTTAAATAAATACAGTGCAGTATGTGTGAACTACACCTTAATAAAACTGTTGAGAAACTAAAATGGAAAGAAAAAGAAAGAAAGAAAGAAAGAAAGAAAGAAAGAAAGAAAGAAAGAAAGAAAGAAAGAAAGAGAGAGAGAGAAAGAGAGAGAGGGAGGGAGGGAGGAAGGAATGAAGGAAGGAAGGTGTTGATGTAATTCTTACCCCTTAATCCAAATTCTAAATACTGTTAATATTTAAAAGTTTCAAAAGTACTTAAATCTTTTTACTTAAAACTCCTACATGAAAACAATCCTTCTAAAAATGGGAACTCAATCTAACGTGAAGGAATCTTCATGATTTTCTGATTGTTTTGTAGAGGATCCTACTGATACTTTTTGGATGCCTGGGATAGAAATTTAGTCAGGAATCAATTTCTTAGCTTGCTTTGGCTAAAATATCCCAAGACAAATATCATAGCTTCTGGGATTTTCTTCCCAATTGCACTGCCAGATGTCTGCTTTTGTCTTTTCTCCCTATAATAATATAATCAAATTACTCTCCTTCAAAATATAATATTAATAAGAGCTATAAGTCATTTTACATCATTTCATTTTAAAGTAATGACAACTATTCAAGACTATACTTGTCTTGAATATAATTTTATAGTTTTCTATCCTAAAACTTAATATATTTTTATAGAAACAGCCGTACATTTTAGAGTATCGATACAGCATAGCTAGCATGCAGGATGCAGGATATATTATGGCCAGCATACGCCATGGATAGTCTTGCTCACCGTGTTCTCAGATTGTGTCATGTTCAGTATTTTCTGACGTGGCTATTAGATGTACAGTACACAATGAGATTTTGGTTAAATCACTCATTTTTCAGCCAGTTTCTTCTACTCTTTATTGAGTATGTCATAATGCTAACAAAACAGACCATCTTTCTGTTTCTCTTTTCTCTTCTTTCCTCTCCATCCTGTTCTTGGTAGAATGAATGATATACAGAAACATGCACAATTTTACACCATACTTTGTATTTAAAAAATGACTTTCATATGATAAAAAGGTGGATGGCTAAAGTTTACCACCCAGTGTGTAGGCTTTGAAGCTAATTAAAATCTGGTGGCTTCTGAATTAACTTACGGGTCCCTACAGTGATGAAAATTGCTTCTTTCCAGTATTATTGACTGACAGACCAGGTGATAACTTGTTTGCATCCTTTGATCAAGTTTATTAGTTTCCTATGATGGCTGTTTCAGGTAAATACTCCTATATTTAATTAGCAGACTCCCTTTGGTGAACCTATAAACAATTATAGGACCTTTTCTTTTACGTTTGTGTTCAGGACCCAGATGATTTTTATGGCCAGTCTGACTTATCTTCAGTCAATAGTTGAGAGCCTGACAGCTGCCATTAATAACTAGTAAAGCAACTGCCTAGATATTTTTTCATGATCTAAAAATAAGATCCTGTCAATCATAAACATTAACCGACTGGGAAGCAAAAGTTTTAAGCCTCTTCAATCGAAGTCTTCCAGTTAAGACCACTTAGTCTAAATATTCCATCATTGCCTAATAAATTGAAGCAACATATCAATGCTGAAAATTCCTATGCTAGGCTCATACAAGTGGAACATTGATGATAGTCTGGTACAAATGGATGTTAGATGTCAACATATATTGAGTACCTGCCATAAGCTTGTCCCTAAGGATATGAGGGATACAGTCTTCTGCGTTAAAATAATTTCTAATATAGTAGGGAAAATATTCAATCACATTACATTTTTTAAATTTAACTTTTGCACTCTTATCCAGTAGCATGGTTTTTCTATGGGGAGGGGTAGGTGCTCCCCCAAATGACCACTCCTTGGATCCGCACACATCCTGTAAAATTGAGTCAGTAAATGCTGTAAAGGGTGTGTGACTTGACCTCCCTGTCAGTAGGTAGTGCTTGCCAGAAGGAACAAGCTGCAATGTTGTTTTTGGGTCTAGACCAGCTCTACTCCCTCAGGAGAAGTACTTTATTACCCCAGGGGTGGGTGGGACCCTGGAACTTCAGGGAGTCCTTATTCTTTGCCACAGCAGAGGTGGGTGGGGGAGTGCAGCTGGGCCAGGCTGGGTTGGGTGAGCTTGCCCTCAGGGTCTAGAAAAGATTGCAAGGTAGCTGTTTTGGCAGAGGTCAAAGGCCTGCTCCAGGCTTCTGGGCAAAGCCACCAGGGAGGGGCTGAAGTGGCCCCATCCAACCAGAAAGTCTGCTTGTAGAGGCAGAGCCTGTCAGAAATTCACAATCTGGGAGTCTGGAGTGGGCCTCACTCCTCTCCCTGCTCCTTTACTCCACTGTCTACCCCCAGTGTCTGCTAGTAGGCAGGAGCCCAAGCCAGCCGAGCTCCTCTATGATTATGCTGCAGGCCAGGAGTTTCCCTGCCCAGGATCCTGACCTGAGCTGAAAGGGCGGCCCTCCCCTGGGGGAAGGGGTGCCTAGTGAGCACGCTGCAGCTAGGACCCACACTGCACTCTCCCCCCAGATCTACCCACACTGCTCCCTCACTTTCTGAGACCAAGAAGATCAATCCCTAGCCATTCCAGGGAGAAGCACTCTGGTCCCAAATCACCCGTGGGGTGCCTGAGCAGGATTGATGTCCCTCTGCCTCTGGGCGTTCCCTGCTCTGATGGAGCTGCTGGGCAAGCAAGCAGGGAGCTCAGATTGAGCACCTCTCAGTCCACTGCAGGACCCCAAGAGGAAAGGCCTGAATCCCACTCTCTGTGGAAGCCTCGATGTGGTGGCTCAATTGTCTCTCTCGGCAGCCACAGGCGGGGAAAGGGAAGAGGGGAAAGAGCCTGCCTGGAGCAACGCTAGCACTCTGGTCATCTCCAACCCTTTCTCCAGGAGGCAGGCCGCCCAAAATATCCAGGCTCTGGAGTCACGTAGATCACCTACTGGACCCCTGTGGCTCCTGTAGTCCGGGCCGGAATTGGAAATGTCTGTGTGGGAACGAGCAGAATGAAACCAGAGGTGTTGAAGCCCCCTGGGGAAGACAAAGGTGCATGGTGGGTAGAGAAGGAATATGGCACCTGCTGTCCCGGCTCGGGTCTGTGGGGTGTGTGTAGAGAGAACCCCAGGGGCTCTGGGAGCCTAAAGTCCTGTCGACAAGAAGCTCCCAGCTCACTGGCAGCAGCAGCCTTTGGGCTCATGTGGGCAGAAAGTCTGTCTAGCAGCTCAGGAACCCACTGACTGTCAGAGATGCAAGGGAGGGACAAACACACCACTCCACCTACACTTCTTGCTGGACTCCAAGCCTTTGGGGGTTGCTCTCTGCCCATACCTTGCTCTTTTTTGTTCTACTCTGCAACTTCTTGCCGTGGAGTCTCCTGAAGGTTCTGACACCCTTCCTTTAGACCCACATCCAATCTGTTTGTCTGTTTGTTCATTTTTTTCCTCTTTCATCTAAAACTTCTCCTTCTTATTGAGATGCTCTGGCAGATGATGTCTCTGATCAGACATCTTGCTCCTCTCCAAGAAACTTCTTAATGAAGTTGCAGACTGAAAAGTGTTGTTTAAACCAATAATCTTAGACTCAAAATTTCCTAGGAAATTATGTCTCTCTCGGACAGAGAGAAAAGGTCAGTGGTCTAATTGGCAGTTTTATTTGCTCAGTCATCAGCACCTGAATCCCCAGGGACAAGTCAAGTTCTCGGAGATGGTAAAGGAAGCAGCATTGGAAATTATTGGTATGGGTTGTTTGCTACTGGAGTGAAACAAGACTCTGCCAGAAGACTTTAAAGCAGTAGTCTCCAACTCAATGCCAACATTGGTTAAAATAAATTTATGCATCAGGCGGGTGCTTTCAGGCATAAATCTGTAAAGCACAGGGCCGGCCCCTCTAAGTAGTTCAGCCACTACTTGGGTCTTGTGGATTATTGTTTCCATACTGAAGCCAGGGCCTAGTTTTTGCAATATATTCTAAATTTTAGCTGAAATTTAGATGACATTCTAAATATCTTCTTTCCAGAAGGTGGACTTCTCTCCAAACTTATGATATAGACATGGAGGAGTTGTATTGAAATTGAATCTTGATAATAATGAGCTTGCTCCCATGGCAACTGCAAATAGCTCAATTGCAAAGTTTATTAGAAGACTCTTTCCTCTGTATTTCAAGAATGCCATCTATTTTAGCATGCTGTGGATAAATCATTATTAGAACCAGCAAAGAATATCTACAAGCCAAATCTTGCAGACAGTTAGTACATATAGTCAATCATCATTATTCACAGATTCTATATTTGCAAATTCATCTAGTTGTTTGATTTTATAACTACAAAATCAATACTGTGGCCCTTTCACTGCTATTTGTGGAGATGCCCAGAGTGGCCAAAATTTTACTTGCCTGAAGCATGTCTTCCCAGCTCAGGTTGAACAAGTCAACACTTTGCTTTCTTGTTTCAATTCTCATGCTATAAATAAGTGTCCTTTTCAAGGTCTATTTAGTGACATGTTTTTCACATTTTTGTGCTTTTTGTTGGCAATTTTGCTGTTAAACTAGCTCCTAAGCATGGTGATTAAGTGCTGCTTATATTGCTAAGTGCAAGAAGACTATGATGGCCCTCTTGGAGAAAATATTTGTGCTTGAGGAGTTTCATTCAGGCATGACATAAGTTACAGTTATGTTGTTTGTGGGGTCAATGTTAATGAATCAATAATATATATTAAATATGATGTCTTTAAACAGCAACACATATGTTTATATATTGATTGATTTACAAAAGTGTTGTGACCAGAAGCTTGCAGGACCATAACGCTGGTATCTAATTCAGCACTTGTGGTGCCTTTTTAGAACACAAATACTCAATTGTAATCTCTTGTTATAGTCATGAGTTGCTAAACATAGCTAAAATTCATCAGAAACCCAGAGTCACTGTTGGCAAAGCCAGGTAGGACTGAGGAATAGTGTATTAACAAGTAGAGCTCTGATCCAGGATACCTGGGCAGAAGTGCGGAGCTCTGAGGGATCCAAGTGTCTCACACCCTCCTGAAGATGGTCTCCTTACCTGCATGGTACTGCTGAGAGTGGGAGAGAAAAGGTTTGCACATTTACCAATCAGGTAATCCCCAGAGGTAGCCAAGGGCTCAACTCAGAGATTACTCCCTCTAGTTTACTTACAAAGCAACTAGATTGGTAAGAGCTAGGAGCACTGTGACCATCTGGACGTTGAGTCTCTGGCATTCCTAGTTTCCATCAGTACATAGAGAGTTGAGATGTTCTCACCATCATTGCACCTCTGAAGTGATAAAGGTGTTTGTGGACCAACCACACTGACAAGGAAGAAGACAGCATGATCTTCTACCTTCTCTCCAGACCTATGATACAGACAGGGAGGAGCTGCATTGAAATTGAATCTTGATAACAACGAGTTTGAGCCCATGGCAATTGCAAATAGCTCAATTGCAAAGTTTATTAGAATAAGCTGTGTGATCGTGGCCGGGCTGAGGCAGATATCACCATCCACAGGGGTAAGAGGGAGGATTGAACCAGTATACAAAGCAGAAAGAGGAGTTTCATAGTCAGAAAAGCCTCAGATATCTCAAATCAATATTGCTTTCTCTTCTTGCCTATGCATCTGAAATAGAGTTGTGTAATAGCTTTGTCAGGGGGCCGGACATATTTTTCAGGGGGAACAGTAACAAAATGGATAAAATGAATGATTTTGTTCTCCCAAATTCCACACAGATTCCTCCACTTAAAGAAGCACACAGGTCGGAAACAAATTACATTTCTTGGGGGTCTTCCAATGGAAGAAAGGGTCAGGTGTTGGAAATCAGGGTTTTAGGAATGAGTGATAAATCACTGGAGCTGAGGAGGGAGGGCAGGAAGGGAGCATGCGAGCTGAGAGCAGTGGAGCAAGAATTGGAATGTGGACAGGGTGGAAGAGATTTCTAATACCTGCCGTTAAAAAAAAAAAAAACCCTGTAATTTGATGTTAAAACATAAATAATTTACTCTCAATTCATCAATTCAATTTCACTTAGATTAATAATTAAGTCATTATCTTTTGGCTTCACTCAAATAACTCTATGAAAAACACCTACTTGGTTCAAAGCCCATTCTGCAGACATCTCTATCACTGTTCCTTTCATGTAAACTTCTCCTCAAATCCCAGAATGCAGTATTTGGTTCCAGCTCCTAATCGTGCCTTGATATATCCTTTGATTTATCAAGGAATTATCTCTGCTTCTACCAGGCAGTGACTTACACTTACAATCTGAGACACGCATCATGAAGTGAGCTTCCGTCGATAGGACACTCTTTCCCTCCTCATTTGAGCAGTCCGCTTCAGAGCCTGGTTTTCCTTGTCATGTCAGAGTTACTGACGGCCATCTATTTGAGAACAACTAACAATACACACTAACATTGTATTTAAATTCCTGAAGCAGAAATGGAGATTTCCAAACCGGTGCTCACCCTGCCAACCTTGTTACACTTCAGACAACTCACTGAAGTGGGATACCTATGAGATAGCTTCCCGGGAGAAGCTATCCACACAGGATTTGCCTCTGGCTACAAACTGGGTCAACTAACCTTCCCATGCTTCTCCTCCTGTCACGCTATGTCAGCAACAATAATAATTTAAGATCTGCAATGAAATCACTTATAGTTATCTTTATATTATGTGTTTCCTCTACTCTTATTTTTTTCCCACTTTTTTTCTTTTCTTCCAAACCTATTTTACTATGGAAACAACCTAAACACCCATCAATGATCAAACAGATTTAAAAAACCCACTGTGATATATAAAATTGAATATTATTCAGCCTTTAAAAAGGAGATCCTGCCCTTTGCCACAACATGGATGAACCTGGAGGACATTATGCTAAGTAAAATCATCCACACAGAGAAAGGAAAACACTACATGGTTTCAGTTAAAAGTGGAATCTAAAAAAAAGTAAAATGTACAGAGGTAGAGAATAAAACAGTGGTTATCAGGGATGTGGCAGGGGATAGGAAACGGAGATACCTAGGTCAAAAGATAAAAAATAGAAGATACATTGGAGGAACAGGTTAGAGATGTAACGTACAACATGGGCACTATAGTTAATAATATTGTATTTGGATTTTTGCTAAATGAGTAGATTTTAGTTGTTCCTTCTACAACAAAAGGGTAAACATGTGTCACTATAGTAACAATTTTACTATCTATAGGTATCTCATAACATCATTGTGTATATACCTTAAATGTACACAATATGATATATGAAAAGGAAGCCTTATTGTAAAAGAATGCCACATAATTTCGCTTTTTAAATATGTCAGTGGAATGAAATATAGTAATAAATTCTCCAGTGTTGATATGTCCTTATATTCTTGGGTCAAGAAATATTTGTTATCTATTCACATAATGTTGGATTTGGCTGCAAATGTGTAAAGTTGTTTAGGATTCTTAATCTAGGCTTGTGAGTGAAGTTGGAAAGCATCTTCTCTTTCTCTTAATTTCTTTACATTAAGGGAAAGATTTTGATACTGAGGTTATTCTAGGCTCAAAAATGAGAGGGAAAGTCTTTCTCTTTTTCCTGCATTCTGGGATAATTTGTATAAATTAAAATTATTCCTATATTCTCTTTAATAATGTCAGTGACTTTTGAAGTTATATATTTTCAGGAATAAAATATATAGATGTCCATTTCATCTAAGTTTTCAATTTTATTGTTATAAAATGTTTACATAGTCTACTCTAATGTTATTACCATGTTTATGTATGAGTTATATTCTTTTTCTTGCTTAATAGCAATCATTTGTTCTCTCTGCCTTCCCCCCAAGACTTGCCAAAGATTTGTCAATTTTATTAGTTTTTTTATAGAAATAACTTTTGTTTTCACAATTTTATTTATTCTATGTTTGTTTCCTGTTAATCCAATGATTATATGATACACAGGCATATATGGGACTTTCACATCTTAGCTTGCATTTTCATGTTCTTATTGGTGTACTTTTGAGGAATAGACTTTTAAAGATTTAGATTCAGTTAATTTTACCAATCATTTTAAAGGTCTTTGCTTCCTTTTACCTAGCTTAGAAATCTTTGCTTACTCTTAAGATTGAAAGATTTTCTCCTAGGTGGTCCTTAAAAAGTTTTGGATTTTAGCATTTAAGTTTAGGTCTATGATGCATTTTGAGTTAATTTTTGTGTACGGTGTGAGATAAGGACCAATGTTTGTGTTTTCTATAAGGATCATCAATTATTTTAGCACTATGTGTTGAAAAGACCCAACTCCCACAGGTATGGATGGCTTTATTGTAAATCAACTGACCATATATGTCTGAGTTTGTTTTTGTTTTCATTATGGTGTTTTATTGATTTATATATTTATCCTTTTAGAAATACTGCATACTCTTGATTACTATAGTTTTAAGTTAAATATTGAAATCAAGGTCAATTTTTTTCTACTTTTCCAAAATTGATTTAACGATTTTATGTCCTTTGCATTTCCATTTACATTTCAGAATTAGTTTGTTAATCAGAAAGTTTGTTGATATTTTGATTGGAATGATACTGAATCTATAGACCAATTTGGGAAAAATTTATATTCAGATCTCTTTACATTTTGCAGAAATGCTTAATTTTTCTAAGACATGTTTTGTATAACTTGAACTCTTTTATTGCATTTCTTTCAAACTATTTCATATATTTTATACTATTGTAAGCTGCTTGCATTTCATTTTCTAATTATTCATTGCTAATAATACTAATTAATTTTTGCATATTAACTTTGTATCATGGGACTTTGCTAAGTTTGCTTTATTAATTCTAATAATGTTTTTGTAGATGCCTTAAGATTTTCTACATACATAATTGTGTGTAGAATTTCTTTTGCAATTTAGATATCTTTTATTTCTTTGTCTTGCTTTATTGTACTGGTTGAGATCCTTAACAGATTGCTGAATAACAGTAAATTCTTTTCATGTTTATTTAAAATTATATTTTATATAAAATAAGAAAATCATTCTCAGGAGATACCTTTGCTATTTAACAAAGATATTTTAAGGTTTAGTGATCTACCATAAATAGTGTGTCTCTGGTTTTTTTCACCAACAAAAAAAGCTTTATATGTGAAGTTGGAGATTTATTTCTAATTCTGTGGTTATAAAGACACTTGGACAACTAATAATCTGCTTCAGCCTCATTTTCCTTATTTAAAAGATGAAGGAGTGAGACTTAATATGTTTTAATGACCCGTTTGTCTCTAAAAATTAAAATGCCTTAATAAAAAATGGATTCAATAGTTATTTAAATCAATCTAGGAAAAGTTATTCTTGGGAAACTATTATTTGTTTGCATGTCTGTATCCCTCATTGGCTTGTAAATTTCATCAGTGCCAGATTGTGACATATTTATCCTAGTACAGCAGTGATATATGATGTTCAGTATGTATCTGGTACTCAATAAGTGTGGAATAAACAATATCATTGCAGAAAAATTAAAAACAGAAAACAGTATTCTATTGCGCCTTTTTAAAAGAAAAATCTAGGGAAAACCTGCACACACACACATTTGAACCTTGTTAAGAAGACTTATAGGATAATGTCAGAAGTTTCAGATGACAATTGTTAAGTTAAATCTTAAACACTGTGACATTATAAGTGGGGCAAACATTCAATTAAAACCATAAAACTCAAAATTATAAGATCATGTGTAATTTATTTTAAAAAGCGATCTCTTCTAGCTTGATGCAGATTCTCCTGAAATTACTAATGAGCTAGACCTTTAAAACCACTTGGCAAGATAGTTTTATTGCTTGCTAATCAGGCTCCACATTTTAAAGCATACACACTCTTATATAAAATAGAAAAACTCAACAAATTTTCAGGTATTTGAAAAACAAAGCTCGGCATTTGCTCAGTTAGTTGATTCTCTTCTTATCCTTCTTATTTCAATATAGTTTTCTTGCATTTAACATATTTGGATAACACTGAAAACAAACACTAATTTTTTTTCTCAGATAAAACTTAAATTTGGGCTTTTTATCATGAGTTTATTTAGTCACTTTTCTTAATTTCTCAATGCTACTGAACATATACAATTATGCTTCCTGTTCTGTGGAATGTTGAAACATCAAACATTATTTATTAGGACGAGTTGAGAATTTGCTATTGCTGTCTTTCAGGCCCCAGCTCCTGTTATCATGACAGGCTGTGGTTTTGCTGGGGGTGGGGATGCCAGCTGGGCCTGTCCTAGGGACCCAGTGGTGACAGCAGTGGGCCTAGAGTGCCTGTCATTGGGCAGCGTACACTGGCACCAGTGTGAGTGGACTCAGGTGGGCCTCCAGGTCGCTTGTCCAGGTGCTGGTAGTGGCAGTAGTAGGCTGGGCAGGTTGGCAGGTTCTTAGGACCCTGGGCAGCAGGCATGGTGTAGGTGACGGCAGTAGCAGTGGTGGGACTAACCACCAGGTGGGGCTCCCAAGTGGTCCATGATGGTGCTTGTGGTGGCTCTGATGGGCTGGATGGACCAGTTCCAGGCCTGCAGGTGGCTTGTGTGGGTAGGTGCCAGCTGTGGGCATAGCATAGGTTGGGTGGACCTAACCTCAGGTGCTCAGGAGGAATACATAGATGGCAAAAATGATGCACTGGGCTGAGAGGTCCCCAGGCCCTTGGACAGCATGCTCAGGCACTCTGGGGCTGCCTGGACTGGGCAGACCTATTCTCAGGCTTCCTGTCCCACTGCCTGGCGGTGCTCTGTGCATGCTCTGGCTGTGGTAGGCAGGGGTGGGATGATCCCTAGTCCTGAGGTGAAATGCTAGGGAAAGACTGAGACAGAAGAGGGTGGCAGCAAGTGGGCTTGGGTAGCCCTGTCAATACCAGGGACGGACCAGGGAAAGATGGTGCCCTTGAGCCTGGCCTTGCTGGGAGAGGGGAGGAGGGGACAGGGTGGGACTGGCCATGTCAGAGGTGACCCAGAGTCTACTATAGCACTGGGGCGCAGGTTTTAGGAGACACACTGACTTTGATTCTTGGGGACAGCTGGTGGAGCAATAGATGAGTATCAGATATTACCAAGACATCTATAGAAAGAGGCTCAAGCTCAACATAATAATTCTGAGTTCACAGATGAGCGAAAGAAAACCATAGACAAAATTGCAACATGCTTGAAATTACAAAAAAAAAAAAAAATGCAGTTTTACACTACAGAGTCCCAAGAAGAACTTAAACTGGAGGATCTAAAGAAGCTAGAGCCAATCCTAAAGAATATTATTATATATGATGAAGAATTTCCACTTGACGTTCAGCCACTCCTGTTAAGAAAAATTTTAGCACCTGGTGAAGTAGAGCATTTGGAATTTGAAGAACATGAAAGACAGGATGGTGATACAGCAGGGTCTGCAGATTCTTTTACTGCCAGTGTTCCCTGTACTTTATTTACCCAGGTTGCCATCAGAACCAGAAATGATGTTACTCACTATCAGAATGGAGCAAAATTGGTCTGAAAGATGCTAGACAGTGTATTGATCTCTATATCACAATTTGTGTAAAGGATCTGAATGACAGAGATCTAACTCCTGTGCAAGATACTCCTGTGGCTTCCAGAAAAGAAGATGTAATACATACGTTCTTTCTAATGTCAACATTGAGCTCCAGGAGTATGTAGAAAAATTAACCAAAGATGCAGATGTCTTCTTTGAATTTAAAAACCACAAACTTAAAAAAAGATCTACCAGAACCAAGTGTTTTGCTTTCATGAAGATGAAGATAGATGAAGTTAAATCTGGGCCAGTTTTAATAGAACTGTACACGAAACCCATTGACTTTCAAAGAAAGAAATTGAAGAGGAAGGAAGGAAGGGAGGAAGGGAGGAAGGGAGGAAGGGAGGGAGGGAGGGAGGGAGGGAGGAAGCCAACACCAAAGATTTTGAAAACTTTCAGTGACAGAGTCACAAATGTGAGCAATGGGAGTTTGGGGGTCATGAGCCGGAGAGGCCAGGAGGCACCACCAGGTGAGAGAAACAGTACTGGAGTGAGGCGACAAACTTCATTGACAGCACGTTCTGCCTGAGTAGCTTTCACAGACAGCTTAGAGTCAAAAACTCAGGGAAAGATGAAATTTTAGGAAGCGGTTCATATTTTCTTGACTTAATACCAACCTGGGAATTTGAACAAATTACTTGTTCTTGCTTTTGTAGAATCCAATTGACATAAAACTACCACTGATGACAGGCAGATGTAGTCAGCAGTTTCCTTGGGTTTAGCTCAGGGATTGCTTTTTAGTTCAGAAGTTCTGGAAATGGATGTAGAGGAAATATCAGACCACAGATACAATTAGAAAATAAAAGCAACATCTATTAAGGACAACAAATAAAATAAATTGAAAAATGTTACCACTATACTTGCTAAACCCTTTAAAGTTGTGAACTATAAATAAAATCTTAAGCCCCCTAACTGCTGAATCGACCTTCTCTTGGGCAAAGGGACCTCAGAGAAACCTTACAAACTAAGTTCCCGGCCACGATGGGATGGAGGATGGACACACCTTATTATACCCTCTCTCATCTGTGGTTTAGACACAACAACTGATGAAAATTAATGTTAAAATAGAGATCATAAGACTGACAGAACCGTCTCTTTGTGGTAATAAGATACCAAATTATAAATACGACTTAACGTCACGCAAGACAAGGGTTAAGTCATGCACTCCTACACTTAAAGAATAAACTACCACAAGGTTTTCCTTTTTCTCTGCTAGCTAAGCAAGCACTGGCCTTGAAATAAGCAATGTGGAAGCAAATGCAGCTCACCACTAGACACTGACTAACTGAACACCCCTGCTCCACAAGCCATAACTACACCTTTGATTAGACAACAGACTGACTTCAATAACTTTCTCCTAATAAGACCACCAACCATGGACTGGTTCTGGTCTGTTTGCAGAGGCTGCTCACTCAAGTGCCTTTGCATGCCTGCTTCATCTTTTGACATCTGGGCCTACTTGTAACATTTAAATGCTAAATCTCCATCCAAAGTGAACATGGATTATATGTAACATGCATGGTTATTCAGTATGCATGTGTTAGGACCATCTTCATGAATATTCATAGCTCCCTCTGTAACCTGTTGAATAAGTATACTTGGCAACCCATTCAGCGTAAATTCCTGTCTTACCCTTCCCTCCCTCAAAGTGCCTGTTTCTGGGCTCTGCCTGAGTCTATGCTTCCCAGCCTGTCAGGATGGTCACTTTGAAGGATGTAGCATTTTATAAGAAAGAACGTCTCCTCTCCAAATGTATACATTGTGTTAATTTTAAGTTAACAAAGTGAGCTACTTGAGTTTATCTTGGTCTCTGAGGTAGACGCTACTTAGGCTTAATCTTTTATAGAAATGAGTAGGAGACATTTTTTACAGATGCCATTGTGATTTACCCATACTCATTTTTACCTTAGAAAAATATTGAGAGAAAGAAATTATGTATGACTAGGGACATTTAAATTTCCAGTAGAGGTTTCTATAAAGCAGGCTCTGTAATGTATAAAGGAACAGGTTTTGTTATAATTTACTGGAGCCAAGATCAACTTTGCCATTTCTATCACGACTAAATGAAGACAGTTGGATTTTCCACCTCAGAGAGACATTATAAAGTCTAATGTGCAGGAGATTTGTGATAATGACTTGGGAAATGAAATGATAACTGTGAGGCTACTGATATTTTTCTTAGATCTACCATTCTACCTCTGACATATCTCCTTAATTGGAAGAGATGAAGAGATTTTCTTTAAAAAATTCCTATGCAATAACTTAGCTATTTCTTTGAACTCTTGGGGATGACCACTTTTAAAAAAATCTATTATAGTATAATTATTTTTGTTGTGCTTCTATTTCAGCATGCAAAATTTCTAACTTAGTAAGTCATACACATTCTCATCCACAACTTTTTTTTTATTCCAACTCTGTATTAAAAAATAAGAAAAAGAAAGAAAGAAAAAAAAAAGAGAGAAAAATCTGCCAAGACAGAATTAGGAAGGAGAAATGTTGGTCGAAGTGTGGCCGCTGAGCACTCCTGGAAGGAAAGTTTGAAGTGATCTTATGTAATTCCTCATTTGTCTTTTGCTGTTTAGTTTGGACTTTCATCAGCTTGAGTACAGCATGTCTCAGCATGGTCTTCTACATATTTATCTTGCATGGTGTTCATTGAGATCTTAAATTTGTAAATGTATGTATCAAAATTGGGAAATTTTGCTATTATTTTTTCAAATATATGTTTTTGGTCCATTCCATCTTTTCTCTTATTACGGAACTCCAAGTAATTGTATGTTAGATGCTTTAATATTATCTATAATGGGTCCCCCAGGCTCTGTTCATTTTTCTCTCTGTTCTTTACATCAGATGATTATTGTTAATTTTTCTTCAGATTCACCCACTCTTTCCTCTGTCATCTGTAATTGCTGTTAAGTTGATCCAGTGAAAATTTTATTTCAAATATTGTATTTTAATTTCCAAAGTTTCCTTTCTAAAGTCTTTTAAAAATCATTTATCTTTCACAGAAGGTGCTGACTATCTTTTGATTCATCAAAAGCCAATTTTTTGCATGTCTGAGAATGGGTACAATAGTTGCTTCAAAATTCTGTCCTGTGAATTCTAACATATGGTTCATTTCAGAGTTGGTCTCAGGCTGATTTGCATTTTCTCTTAAGCGTGTATATCATTTTATTGTATATTGGACATGTTGACAAGTAAGTTGTGAAGGCTCTGGATTCTGTTATTTTTCTGTGACATAGATTATTTCTTTTATTTTATCAGGTAATTTTATCGATTAGATTTTAACTGCAAACTCTGCTTTTTGAGCAGGAGCTCTGATGTGAGTTCTGTTCTGTCATTAGCTGGGCAGCTTTGAGTTTCCTCTAGACATTGTTGGTCTGGGATCAGCCATAGACATAGGTGGAATGAATTTGTGACCCGCTTCTGGCCTATTGAGATTATTCTTTTTTCCAGTGCCTATGTTTTTCTGTGTATATTTTTCTGGAACCCCAAAGGAATATGACTGTATTTTTCCACGAGTGCCCACATGCTATGCTGATTGTTTTTAGCCTCAGATTAAAAAATAAAATAAAACAGAATTGTGAATACACGACATGCAACTCTTCTGTATTTGTGGACACCTCACCAGAATCTTTAGTGCTAGGTCATCAGGTAGGTTTTTGTTTTATATGTGATGTCCAGAATTCATAGCTGTTATATGGAGGAAGATCTTTCCAGGATAATCTTATCTACTACCAGAAGTAGAACTTCTACAAGTTTTAATATGACTTTATTTTTTAACCAGTATTGTTAAATTACTATATAATTTCTATATTGAGTCTCTATTTTACCCAATTTTTTAAATAATAAAGTTTAATCCCTTCTAAAGTAATTAAAATTTTTAATTCTTCATCCTTTTACTCCCTTTTGTTAATTTCTAATTTATTGTTCTATTGTCAGAGAACATATCATGTACTATTCTAATTTATAATTTAGAGAGCTTATCTATGTATTCTTTGATAAAATATCAGATCAATTTCTTGAATTTTTCAAAATACCTAGAAAAAAGTTAACTTTTCTTATCAGTATATATAGGTTGATAATACACAATAATTTTTAATTTTTCTTTCACAAGTTTTATATTTTGGTTATTCATCCTCTTTTCTGACAGAGATAAGTTAATATTTCTCTTTCCCATAATATTTCTGTGGATTTATCTTGCATTTAACATAGTTTTTTAAAAAATATTCCATTAATACATCATCTATTGTATACATTATGAGATTTCAGATATCGTTATTTTAATATAAATATTTTTATTTTAAAATGCCTTTCATTGTCTCATGTATTTACCCTTAATTCAAGAGTTTCATATATTAAAATTATTATTTGAGGTGTCTTTTAGTTACATTTTCTTAGTATAACTTTTTTCCATCTTTTTGGGGTTAGGTTGTTTCATATATATATATTTTTTCAGACAGTCTCACTCTATTGTCCAGGCTACAGTGCCGTGGTGTCAGCCTAGCTTACAGCAACCTCAAACTCTTGGGCTCAAGTGATCCTCCTGCTTCAGCCTCCTGAGTAGCTGGGACTACAGGCATGTGCCACCATGCCCGGATAATTTTTTCTATATATTTTTAGTTGTCCAGCTAATTTCTTTCTATTTTTTTAGTAGAGATGGGGCCTCACTCTTGCTCAGGCTGGTCTCAAACTCCTGAGCAATCCTCCCACCTTGGCCTCCCAGAGTGCTAGGATTACAGGTGTGAGCCACCGCGCCTGGCCACAAGTTTTATATACTGTTTTATACACACAGCTTGGATTTTTTTTTCCTTTGCTCAACCTGAGAGTTCTGATATATTCTTTAAGTAGTTGAGTTTTTCCATTTATGCTTTTTTTCAATATATTTTATTTTATATTGCTTTTTGTTTCTTATTAATTTCCTCTGTAGTTTAGCTGCTTCTGGTGATTTAAAACACTTAAGTTACCTTTTTAATTGTGAGAGACACAAGTGGTTGCCAACTCACATCTGTACTCCCTGATTTTATTCAGAAGGGTGATTCACACATTTAAGAGACTGCTTTTCCAGTTTACTTTGCAAACAAATATGATTCTATAATTAAATGTGGCTGGAGAAGTGTAAATAGAGAGTAGTATAGGATTTATAGAAAACTTCTAAAAAAAAAAAGAGGGCATTTACTTCCTCTGTCATTTCTTTTTTCTGTCACCTAGAATGTCAAAATGGCTGGAGCTTGGGAAGCCTTTTTGGACCAGGAGGTAATTTATAAAGAAAGCAGAACAACAAAGTGGAAGGAACCTATTTCTTGACATCAAGCTACTGCAATTCAACCTCTGAACAATCTGGATTTTATTTACATTGAAGAGAAATAAAATATCATTTTCTTTATGCCTCTGTTATTTTAGATTTATCTACTTTATGTAGTGGAACAAAATTATAACCAATATATACTATTTTCCCATATATATTTTTTTATTATTTTTTTTTATTTCAGCATATTACAGGGGTAAAAATGTTTAGGTTACATATATTGCCTTTGCCCCACTGGAGTCAGAGCTTCAAGCGTGCCCATCCTCCAGATGGTACACACCGCACCCATAAGGTATGTATATATGCCCATCTCCTCCTCCCTCCCACCTGCCTGACACCAGATTGAATGTTACTACTAAATGTGCACATAAGTGTTCATCAGTTAATACCAATTTGCTGGTGAGTACATGTGGTGCTTGTTTTTCCATTCTTGTGATACTTCACTTAGTAGAATAGGCTCCAGGTCTATCCAGATTAATACAAGAGGTGCCAGATCACCATTGTTTTTTAGGCTGAGTAGAATTCTACGGTATACATATACTACATTTTATTAATCTACTCCCTTTATAAAATGTATACTTGACCCTCTATTCTTTTGTTTTTTCTTTTCTTTTTTATAGAGATGGGGTTTCTCTCTTGCTCAGGCTGGTCTCAAACTCCTAAGCTTAAGTGATCCTCCTGCCTTGGCCTTCCAGAGTGCTAGGATTATAGGCATGAGCCACCACACCCAGCCTTGACCCTCTACTCTTTATCAAATTAGAAATAATATATGTCGATTCCAGAAAATGAAAGTTGAAGAAATTATCTCACTTACAAGTTAGTTTTTTCTCATAACCTAGAATTAGTTGACACTGGATATCTTTGTTTATTTCATTAATTGATAAAATTATTTTTTACATTGTGCAGGTTTTCCTTCAAGGTTTATCACATTTTTATTATATTCTATAACTTAAATCATTGATATCTTTCCCAAGAAGAGGCTGCTAGTTGCCTAACATTTATTCCCTTCTTTTGTATTATTGATAGAATTAAGATTATTAAAGGGGTGGATGTAATAATAATATACCCAACTAACTACAATATTTGCCTGCCTCCTTTGTAGTAAAGGATGGCCATGTGATTCAGTTACTTCCAATTAGACGTAATTGGAAATCTCCCAAGGAGGGCTAGGAAAGTTTTGCATTTTTTATATAAAAAGCCCTGCCCTTTCCTGGAGCGAGGACACAATGGCTGGAGTTGCAGCAGAGTGCTTCATGGAATTATGAGGGAAAGATCAAAGAAATCACAGAAATCTTGGACTTTGCATCTTTTTGCAGCTGAAATAAAGCCAGCAATCACTAACTCTGTAATTACTGTTTCATCAGAAAAAATAAATCTCTATTTTACCTTCCATTAAATGCAATCAGATAACTTGTATGGTCTTGCAACAATATATTTTTAAACAAATTAAATGCATTTCTTCTAGGCTATTCAGTTTGTTGAGTTATAATTATTCATAGTAGTCTTTTATGATATTTTTTATTTTTGCACCATCAGTTGTAATTATGTCTCCTTTTTCAATTTCTTGTTTTATTTATGTGACTCTTCTTTCTTTTTTTCTTAGTCTAGCTGTGGGTTTGCCAATTTTGTTTATCTTTTCAAAAAATAAACTTAGTTTTATTGACTTTTTCCTATTATTTTTCTATTCTCTATTTCATTTATTTTGGCTTTGATCTTTATTATTTCCTTCCTTCTGCTAACTTTAGCATTAGTTTCTACTTTTTCTAGTAAAGTTCTGTTGTTTGAGATTTTGAGAACCATAAAACATTGATGAAAGACATTGAAAATGACATAAATAAATGGAAAGATCTCCTGTGCTCATGAATAAGAAGAATTAATATTATTAAAATTTTCATACTACTCAAAGAAGATTTAATGCAATTCCTATCAAAAATCTAGTGGAATTTTCACAGAAATAGAAAAAACAATCCTAAAATTCATATGGAACCACAGAAGATCACAAATGTCCAAAACAATCTTGAGAAAGAAAAAAAACCAAAGTTGGTGGCATCACACTTCCTGATTTTAAATTATATTGCAAAGCTATAGTTATCAAAACACTATGGCAATGGCATAAAAACAGATATATAGATCAATGGAACAGAAGAGAAACAGAATAGAATGAAACAGACATATATCTGTACATATATGGTCAACTAATCTTTGATAAATAGGGAAAGGATAGTCTTCTCAATAAATGGTGCTTGGAAAACTGGATATCCACATGCAAAAGAATGAAACTGGACCCTTATTTTATACCATGCACAAAAATCAAGTTAAATGGATTAAATAATTATATAGATGATTTAAAATCATAAAACTCCTGGAAGAAAATATAGTAGAAAAACTGTTTGATATTGGCCTTGAGAATGATTTTTTTTTTTAATATGAAATAAAAAATTCTCTCTGGGAGGCCAAGGCAGGAGGATCATTTGAGCTCAGGAGCTTAAGACCAGCATGAGCAAGAGGGAGACCCCGTCTCTATTAAAAATAGAAAGAAATTAGCTGGACAACTAAAAATATACAGAAAAAATTAGCCAGGCATGGTGGCATATTCCTGTAGTCCCAGCTACTTGGGAGGCAAAGGCAGAAGGATTGCTTGAGCCCCAGAGTTTGAGGTTGCTGTGAGATAGGCTGATACCTCAGCGCTCTAGCCCAGGCAACAGAGTGAGACTCTGTCTCAAAAAAAAAAATAAAATAAAATAAATAAATAAATAAATAAATAAAGCAACGATAAACATGTGGGACAACATCAAGCTAAAAAGCTTCTGTACAGCAAAGGAAACAGTCAACAAAATAGAAAAGCAATCTATGAAATGGGAAAAAAATATTTGCAAACTATGTATCTGGTAAGGGGTTAATATTCAAAATATATATAGAACTCACACAACTCATGACAAAAAACAAAAAAACAAAAAAATCAAGAAAAACCAAAACCCAAATAACCTCATTAAAAAATGAGCAAAGGACCTGAACAGACATTTCTCCAAAGAAGACATAGAAATGGCCAACAGGTATTTGAAAATGTGCTCAACATCACTAATCATCAGGGAAATGCAAATCAAAATCACAAAGGAAATATCACCTCACACTGGTTAGGGTGGCTGGTATTAAAAAGAAAAGAGATAACAAACATTAGAAAGAGTGTGGAAAAGAGAATCCTAGTACACTGTGGGAATGTAAATTAGCACAGCCATCATGAAAAACAATATGGGAACTCTATGAAAAATTGAAAATAATACTATCATATGACCCAGAAATCTCTTTACTGGGTGTATACCCAAAGAAAATGAAATCAGCACCTTGTTGAGACATCTGAGCTTCCATTTTTCACTGCTGTATTATTCACAGTAGCCAAGCTATGGAGACAAACTAAGTGTCTATGAATGGATGAATGGATAAAGAAAATGTGTTATATATACACAGTGGGATACTATTCAGCTTTTACAAAGAAGAAAATCTTGTCATTTGTGACAACACGGATAAATCCAGAAGATGTTATGTTAAATGAAATAAGCCAGGCATAGAAAGAAAAATACCACATGATCTCACTTATATGTAGAATGTAAAAAATGTCAAAGACATGGTAATGCAGAATAAAATGGTGATTGCCAGGAGAGGGATGGAGAGGATATGAGGCAAATTAGGTCAAAGCATACGAACTTAGTTATGTCGGATGAATGTCTAGATGGCTCATGTACAGTATGAAGTCTATAGTTAATGATATTGTATTGCATATGGAGAGAGTAGACTTTAGGTGCTCTTACCAGATATACAAAAACGTAACTATCTCAGGTGATGCAAACGTTAAGTTGTTTGGCAATAGTAAACATTTCAATACACATATGTATATCAGAACATCATATTGTACACCTAAAATATATACATGAAAATAAATAAATAAATAATAAATACAGCAATTATTAATAGAACAGGATTTACCATTTTGTTAATTTTCTGTTTGCTTTATAGCTCTTTTGTCTGTCTTTTCTTCTCTTGTTTTCTTCCTCTGTATTTTGGGTATTTTTTTTTCTTTAACATGCTTGGATTCCTTTTTCTTTTGTGTCACTTCTATAGGTTTTTCTGGTGGTTATTCTGTGGCTTATATAACGTATCTTATAGTTTTAACAGTGTCTTTTAAACTGACAACAACCTAACTTCGATTGCATACAATAACTCTGCACTTAGTTAAAACTGCCCCTCTTGACACTTTATGTTACTGTTGTGACAATTTACATCAACTCATATTGTGTATCTTTTACTATATTTTCAGTTGTAGTTATTTTTAATGCTTTTTTATTTTATATCTTTTATATTAGAATTAAAAGTTATTTACCCACTATCATCACAGTAATACAATTCTATATTTGTCTATATACTTACCTTTACCAGTGAATTTCATACTTGTTTATGCTATCATGTTGCTATTTAGCATCCTTTCATTTCAACTTGAAGAATTCCCTTTAGTATTTCTTGTAAGCCAGGTCCAATGGTGATGAATTTCATCAGCTTTTATTTGACTGGGAAAGTCTTCATCTCTCTTTCATTTCTGAAGAACAAGTTTTCAAGCTATAGTGTTCTTGACTGACAGTTTTTTCTTTAAGCACATTGAATATGTGATCCCAGTCTCTTCTGGCTTCAAGATTTATGCTGAAAATCTACTGATAGTCTCATGGAATTTCCTTTATACTCTTGCTGCTTTCAAAATTATTTCTCGTTCTCAGAAATAAACCCATGCATGTATGGTTAACTAATCTTTGATAAGGGTGGTAAGAATTCAGAATGAGAAAAGAATAGTCTCTTCAACAAACAATGCTTGGAAAACTGGATATCCACATACAAAAGGATAAAATTAGACCCCCATCTTACAACATAACAAAAATCAACTCAAAATGGATTAAAGACTTAAACATAAGACCCAAAACTAAAATTCCTGGAAGCAAAAATAAGCTAAAAGCTTCTTGGTAATGATTTCATGATATAATACCGAAAGCACAGGCAACAAAAGTAAAAATAGACAAATAGGACTACCTCGAATTAAAAAGCTTCTACATAGAAAAAGAATCAATCAACAGAGTGAAAAGGCAACCTATACAATGGGAGAAAATATTTGTCAACTATATATCTGAGAAGGGATTAATACCCAAAATATATAAAGAACTCTTACAACTCAATATATTTTTTAAAATAACCTGATTAAAATATGAGCTAAGGACTTGAATACATATTTCTCAAAGAGGACTCATAAATGACCAGCAGGCATATGAAAAAACACTCAGTGTCACTAATCATCAGGGAAATGCAAATCTAAACCACAATGAAATATCACCTCATACCTGTTAGGGCTATTATCAACAAAACAAAGGACAACAAGTATTGCCAAAGATGTGGAGAAATTGTAATTCTTGCACGCTGTTTTTGGGAATGTAAAATGGTGTAGCAAATATAGAAAACAGTAATTTTCTCATAACATTAGAAATAGAACTACCGTGTGATCCAACCATCCCAGTTCTGGGCATTTATGCAAAAGAATTGAAATCAGCATCTCAAAGAGCTATCTGTACTCTCATTTTTATAGTAGTATTATTCACAAAAGCCAAGGCATAGAAATAGCTTAAATGTCCATATATACATGGATAGATAATGAAAATGTGTTATATACGTACAATGGAATATTATTCAGCCTTGAAAAAAGAAAATTCTGCAATATACAGCAACATGAATGAGCCTTGAGAGCATTATGCTAAATAAAATGAGCCAGTCAGAGAATGATAAATCCTGCATTATCCACTTACATACGGTATCTAAAATAGTCAAATCTGTAGAATAAGTGAGTAGAATGGTGGTTACTGGAGATTGGTGAAAAGGGGAAATAGAGAGTTACTAATCAATGGGCATAAAATTCAGTTGATGAATAAGTCCTAGAGATCTGCTATGCAACATTGTTGCATAGTCAACAATGCTAACAATATTGTATTGTACACTTAAAAATTTGTTGAGGATAGATTTTGTATTAAGTGTTCTTGCCACAATAAAATAAAATTAATAATGTAAAAAGTACAATTGATTACACAGATTAATTTTTTCATCTTTCATGGAACAAATAGTACCTTTGCTATTTAAAATTTTCAAGAGCACAGATCAAAAAAATCACTCTAATTCTAAAACATAGCACTATGAATCAGCAAAAGAAAAAAATAATTCCCAAGTGGCTTTATATAGATTTTTAAAACAAAGGACTTTAGAGTTTAGTAGGAAAGGCAGAAATCAGAAATTAAATAAATATATAGATACAAATTATGATGAATGCTCTGAAGGAAAGATCCAATCCATTATCACTCTTGTCCTGGACAATTGTGACACATTCCAAATATGTAACACTTTTGGGCTCCCATTTGTCACACTTTTGACAAATGCAGATCTGATTTTGCCACTTCTTTGCCTAAAATTCCTTGCTGGTTTCTCACTATTGTGATGATA
Source organism: Lepilemur ruficaudatus (assembly GCA_963574885.1). Lineage (NCBI taxonomy): Eukaryota > Metazoa > Chordata > Mammalia > Primates > Lepilemuridae > Lepilemur > Lepilemur ruficaudatus. Next base: position 14,030 of record CAUYRT010105097.1, on the reverse strand, counting down.
AAAACCTATATTTTTTAAATGAATCTTGAAATGGACTTTAAAGCCCTGTATGATCCTGGCCCCTTCCTTATTTCTTCAGCACCACCTTGCCCCTCCCTATAATCAGCCCCATAAACAAATTTCAATGACCCCTATATGGTTTTTATAATCCTCTCCCTTAACTAACTACTTGACAGTTTGAGTTGTTTTCCAGAAGTAGTGGTGGATTTTCTGCAAGGCAAAAGAGCTGGGATTCTGAAGGCTTCCAGGCAGACTTCCTGATGCCAAGGTTCACCATCCCCCCCAACCGGCCCCCAAAACAAGGACCTCTTGTTAGTTATACCACGACCTGCCCCAAAGCACGTGGCCCCTCCTTTAAAAGCTCATGATCTCTGTTAGTTGGAGAGATGGATTTGAGGAGGCTTCTGCATTCATTTCTTCCTTGGCAATCCTCATCTCAATAATTGGATCTTGGTGGGAAGAGTAACTGGACCTAAGCCAAAACCCACTTGTGGTTTTGACAACATCCCTAACTCTTCCCTGTGTACCTCAGCCTCCTGGACTCCCTCAGTCCTCCAGCTTCCTTGACTTCTAATACAGCTTCCCTATTTCTGGAACATTCTCTATGTCTAGCCTCACCCCCACCACTCCTGCCCGTTTGCATTATTCAGCCTAAGATCTCAGCTGTGAGACAGCTCCAATCTCATAGTTTCAGGGAAGCCTTTCCTGATCTAGGCTACTTGATCAGGTTCAATGTTGTATAGCCTCATATTTTCCTGCACTTTTTCTTCAAAACATCTATTGTAGTTTCTTACTATTAATATATATTTTAATGATTATTTGATTAATGTTCTCTCTTGTCCTAAACTGAAAACTCCATTAAGACAAGGACAACGCCAATTTTTTTTTCATTTTTTTTTTCATAACTCTTGAATTCCTAGTACTAGTACAACAGCAGAAACACAGATAGTGGTTAATATATCCTTGTAAACACATTTTGAGTTCTCTTCTTTAGGTTGGATTAGAAGGGTATGTGGATACTCCTTATACCCTCCCTTATACATCCCACTATGAGTTTAAACAAAGTAACAGCTGTGAAAGAAGAAACTCTCCAAGAAGCAGCATCTACTTGGGTCTTAAAGGGTGAATAGAATTCAGAAAGGTAGAAACACAAGGAGTAGAGATTTTCAGTTCAGTGGAAAGTCGAATAAATGAATGAAAACATTGAATCTACTACTCCCTTATAACCAGAGAATGCCCATTATTTTCTCAGAGTAAGGTTCTGTTTATACAGGACAATTTCTTTAAGAGAATGTCTGTAACAACCTGTATAGACTCTCATTAAGAATTCCTATAAATATACCTCATTTTAATTATAATAGCTATCATTTTTATTCAGCCCTATTCAGTACCAGATATTCAGTACATTTTAAATGTCTTATTTCATTTAACCTCAAGCCCTAGCTGCTACTGTTATTTCCATTTTTATTAACAAGGATGCTCAATTTGAGACTCCAGTTTGGTTTCATAACAGTGGCTCCACTGTTCAGTAGTATCACTCTTGAGCAAGCACTGATGGCCCCACCCTTCAGAAACCCAGTGCCTTCTTGTGCCTTCCTTGAAATTATCTTAAGATCCTATCTGTGCCTGGGACCTGCTGAGCCAGCCATGCTATTTAGGAGGGGATACCTGAGCCTGGTTCAGGACCCACACAGGTGGCAGGGGCCGAGGCTGTACCATTGTCACCCATTGTGGCTTTCTTAGGTTGTATCCCAGAGATAGATTAAACCAGATACCTTGAGGGGCTCTAAGCTTTACAGCTGTGGAGTCTTTGCCTACTCTAGTTCTAGGAGGCAAATCTCTTTCTTACTGGGCAGGACAGTATCTATTTCTCAGAATTGTGTAATATTGGGTCACAAGCATGGTGCTGGCTCTTTTTGGGTGACTCAAACTATTTTTATAGAAAAAGGTCCCAAAACAGATATTGGCAGGGGAAGAGGTGGAGGGTATGAGATAGGGGTGTGGGGGCACATAACCTAGAGGTGACCCAGTGCTTAAGCACCTGGACTTACTGCTTCCTTTAGGTCAATTGTATTGCCTTGAACATGAAGCACACAAAAAATAGAAAGAGAAGAAATAAGGAAAATTTTGACAGTAAAACTTGCAATAGAAAATTTCCTTTCCTCTTAAGAATTTAGTAATAAATTAAATTCTTGTTTTGGCTTTTTTCCCCTCCACGTAGCAGAAGGATGACTCACATGCTAGATGTCATCAGGCAAAAGTATTCTCTTAAATGGATATAAACGCCGATAACAAAGTCATGTCAATTTATTCAGAAAGATCCTCTTAGAAGATATAAATCACAACATCAAAGTACAATACTTCTTTAAGTTTATATTCCTTATATATAACCTTGTTTATACAATTTTTCCTCACAGAGGTTCCCAAATGGATAAAGTGTGAAGGATGAAGGGCATTATCGGAATGCACTGCACTTTTCTCCTAGTTACTTTATATCCCTTAAGAGGATATGCATTCCCATTCTGGATCATCAAATGGAATTTCTGGGTCCACTTACCATAAATATCTAAGATATCAAAAAGTATCACAAATATTCACAAAAAGGGGAAAACTAAGATATCTAAAGCAGCTCTACAGAAAGAGTCAGACAAGCTTTCCTGCTCAGGAAGGCCAGAGAGGTTTCCAGGTGCAGACTGTTTTCTGGTGGTTTTGCCAAACGTTGAAGCTTCTTTTACCTCCCAGGAACTTGGATCATCCTTGCCCCCCTCCCCGCCTCCTCCCACTTCTTCCCCCCCCCGCTCCAAAATAGAACAATTCTCCAGTTCTTTTGTTTGGTGAGATATTCTGAAATTCATCTGAACTCAATTGGAATTTCAGAAAGAGAGAGAAAGGAATTTCCAGAAAAATCTTGTTGGAAACAATTTCATTTTAGTGTAGAAATTGCAAAAATCACCAGCCTTCATTTGTTGGAAATATTTTCCTCCATATACTTAACCATCATGGAAGAATATTTCAACGAAAATTCTATATTTGCATTCTAGGGTCTATTTATTTTATATCATCATGTCAATTGTCGTAATTTAAAATTAGTGGTCTCACAGATAAATGAAGAACCTAAAATTGGTTTTATGTAGCAAAATTTTAATAATCTTGCCATGGCTGCTGAGTAATGAACAAGAGAGACTCTACACGCCATATCCGGCCTCCCTTCATCCTCAGTCTGCTTGATGTCTGATAAGCACTTTTGCATCATGGATTAACTGCACAGCCACAGCCTGATGGAGCCCCAGCGGTGCACACAGGGAATATTCTTCTCTTTAATGCCTTTATCTTCTCTCTTGGGGACATTCAGATGTCAAAGTCTCCATTTATCCTTTTGTTTTCATTCTTTACAATTTAGTTTTGCCTCAGGTGATCATCTCATACAAAAATGTCCTTTTCCACTCCCTTCCTCGTTTCCATTCCCACAGACTTCACTCAAGAGAATACGCACAGACTCCACTCTGTCTCTCTAGCATCTGCGGGGCCTGCTCTGGAGACCCAGAGGGCCCCACGGGGACCATCTGCACTCACTAAGCCAGCGATGTCCAGTAGATCGTTCCGTAATGATGAAAATATTCTTTAATATGTGGCTATTGCTCACTCTAAATAGATTGAAATTTAATTTTTATTGAATTTTATTTAATTTTATTAATGTAAAGGTAAATTTTAAATTAAGTTTAAATAGCCATCTGAGGCCTAATGTCTACTCTGTTGGACAGTGCAGTCTAGGCCATCATCTAGGGTCCTGGAGGGTAGCAGCAGCTGGTCATCAAGGCTTTGTCTTCTGCATTCTCATTCTCTCTTCTCATTTACTGAAGTTCAGTGTTGTCTCATTCTTCATACTGATGGTTCTGGGGGATTGGTAAAGTTAATGTAACAGAGTAGTCGTCCCTCCTTCCTCCTTTGCCAGCAAAGTAGACTCTCTTTCCTTCCTCCTCAAACTGCTTGTCCTCGTTCTTCTGATTCCGCCTCATGGACAAGTGGCCGAGCTTTCGGGAACATCAGGGTATCTCCAAGGTCACTGCCTTTCCTTTTGTCCTCTGAATTTCATTTCCCAAATATTGTTAGTATAACATCCACTGAACTGCAACCTGAGTTAACTCTCTTTGGAAATTTATATTTGTTTCTGTACACATTTATTTCTTCTAAATCATTTTAATCCACTTAGCATTAAGGAAAACTCTCAGACACTCTGACATTTAGTCTTACAATTTTGGTGTTTTTTGTTTCTTTTGTAGTGAAATGTCTACTTGTCACCTCATCTTCTCCTCTGTTCGGATTGTCACGACTTCTTTTTTGTGTTCTCTGAGGTGGTAGCCTAGTTACAGCTGGGAATAGGATCAGCATCAGCCAGGTGGTGAGGTATCCCAGATGCGGACGTGTGGTTTTTCTTCACAATGCACAACTTGCGCTCCTGTTTCCAATTTAAAACCTACCAACTGCTCACGGTGAGACCATTCCTAAGGGTAAGATTACTAATTTTTATGGGACACTAATAAGTGCAAATATGTGTTTAATCTCCAACGTAACCAGTCAGAACATGGTAAAAGGATATATAAATAACATGCAAATAGAGGGGAAAAGTGAGATAATATAAAATGCATGATTAGTATAACAACAGGTAAGAAAATAGAAAAAATAGAACAGGTAACGCAAACAAAAAAAGAAATAGTAGATGGTAAATTTAAACCCCAGTATCTCAGAAATTATATTACATTTAAGTAGGCTATTTCTCGTTTTTTTTCAAGCATCCTATCTGTGTGCTTTAAAAAAATCCAGAAGAATCTACAGATTATTGGAATAAGCGAAATCACTAAGGTCAATATAAAAAGTCAATTATATCTTTATATGCTAGCCAAAAATAATAACTAAATTTTAAAAATATCATTTACCATAATCACAAAGAACTACGAATACTTAAGAATAATAAAATAAATGTAAGATTTTGCCAATGAAAGGTGAAGTTTACGTTTCCTTCTCTTGAATCTGGGCTGGTCTTTGTTACTTGCTTGCCATGGATAGAAGGCAGTAGAAGTTATGCTCATTGCAAGACTTCTGAGGCTGGGTCAGAAGACCCCTTAGCTTCCACCTGGTTCATTTGGAATCTCTGATTTATAGACGTTCCGTAATAGGATGCTTCAGCGAAGGAGCTGTGAGAAGCCCAAGCCATGAGAGAGGCAGTGGTAGATGCCCCAGTCAACAGTCCCAGTTGTGCCCCAATTTTGAGCCTTCCCAGGCCTGGTGGCAGACATGCAAGTGAAGGACCTGCTGGATGATTCTAGAGTCTTTCCAGCCAAGGTCTCAGATGTGCTGGAGCAGAGACAAGCTATCCCCTCTGTGCCCTTTTTGAATTTCTGACCCACAGACTCTATGAGCATAAAATCATGATTGTTTTATGCCACTACACTATGAAGTGGTTTGTTAAGTAGCAGTAGATAACCAGAATAGGTTTCTGAATTAAAATTTATAAAATATTATTAGGAGAAGTTAAGACAATGTTGATGCCTTGAAATATAGTCAGCATGTCATTTCTCCCTATATGGATTTTAATATAATGAACAAGATTCCTACAAAAATTCCAGAAATATTATTATAAAATTTGACAAAACGATTTTAACATTTACATGAATGCAAGGCCCAAGAATAGCCAATATCATATTGAAGAAGAAAAAGAAAAAAAAGTAGTTTCCATACTACCATGAATTAAGACCTACTACAGAGACACAGTAAAACCAGTGTGGTGTTAGCCATAAAGATAGACAAACAGACCGATGGAATAGATTTAAAGGGTCCCCAAAGAGACAACACATATGTAGTCACTTCATTTCTGATAAAGGTGACCTTGCAGAGCAGCAGGGAAAGATGATCATTCAATAGACGGTGTTAATTGGATATCCACATGTGGAAAAAGGGTCTTTATCCTTAACTAATATCAAGCACAACAGTCAATTTCAAGTGGATTGTAGATTTAATTATGAAAGGGTTGTAGACCAACCAGTGCTGTCCTTTGGAACTTTCTACAGTGATAAGAGTATTCTATATCGAGGCATCTACCATGGATGCTAGCCACATGGAATTCCTGAGAACTTGACATTTGGCTGAGTAAGAACATTTAAAATTTTTTTTTCTTTTTCATTAATATAAATTTAAATAGCCATATGTGGCTATTGGCCACTATGTTGGACATTACAGTTTAAGAAGATAACATATTAGTGTATCTTTATGACCATAGGATAAAGAAAGATTTCTTAAATATGACATAAAAATGCTCTAATCATAAAGAAAAAAATTGACGAAATTTACCAACTGAAATTAAGAATTTGTCATGATACGATACTATTAAATTGTTAAAATGTAAGCTTATCGGACAAAATCCTTCGCAAAATACAGAGACTACAAAAGACTAATATCCAGAATATACAAAGTATCCCAACAAATCATTTAGGAAAACACAATTCAATGGGAAAATGTATAAAAGTCCTAAAAAGGTGCTTTATATATAAGGAAGATATCCAAATAGTCAATGAATATGTAAAAAGGGATTTTTAGAAGTAGGAAATTGTAGAGTAGAACCACAATGTGATAACACTACCCACCAGAACAGCTGAAATAGAAAACACCAGAAACACTGAAACCCAGGAAATCCATTTGGATGTGTACACCGGAATCACTGTTGCACAAGATTCCCCTAAACAAATCCTAATCAAAAATGGCTTTAATACCCTTCAAGAATGATGGTGAAACAAAGCATGTTCTGAGTAAAAACAGTGAGCCCACAGATTTATGCTGAAAGAACTTCACAGATTGTTAGTTCAGAGAGAAAAATATAGGAATCATAACAAAGAAAGGAGGATGAACATGGAAATGTATAAATGTGGGTAAAACTCAACAAACATTGCTTGTGAAAAATAATGTCACTGTAGTCAAATTATGACTACCTGGAGGAGAAAAAAATTAAGGCAGAATTAAAATTCTAAAATTTAAGAGAGGATAAATTTTACCTAAGGGAGAACAATAGAATTTTTTAAACTCATTTTTTAAAGACAACTTTAAAAAATACATGCACCTATTTACAGTATATAATCTGGTAAGTTTGACATATAGATACATCTATGAAACCATCGCCATGATCAAGATAAAACTCTCAATGCTAAAAAAATAAGAGAGTGAAGAAAAGTAGAGAAAAAGTAGTATAAATTAAAAAATACAAAATGATAAAAATAAATTCAATTTGTTAGCCATTAAAATCATTATAAATGAACTAAATTTAGCATAAATAAGATAAACCGCCACAATATGCAGCTATATGCTGTGTTTAAAAGTCACATAGAAAGCATAAGAAAACAGAAAATTTTAAAGTAGGAGGATAGAAAAAATTATGCAACACAACTACTAACTAAAAGAAAATCATACAAAATATATCAAAGGCAAGAAGCAGTAAGGAAAACATGTATATTACAAATGAAAAATAGAAAAATTCAGGATGAATTTATGCTAATTTACAACTAGTACATAGCAAATAAAATAGATGCAAAGTATGTAAAACTAAAGTTGACGCAATTTGAGAACAAATCAACACCCCCAAAACCATAGTGGGGGATTTTAGGATATGGTTTTCAGTCATTGATAATGAGTCAGACAAATAATTACTAAGGGTATGTGTAACTTGGATATCACAATTAAGCTTGATATACTGGCAAAATACAGAGTTGAACGAACTCTAATTAGAGAATCTACATTCCTCTCAAACACACATTAATTAGTTGCCAAAATTGATAACATAGTAAACCACAGGATATGTTTCAACATATTTCGATAAATCATATATTATGCACACCATGTTATCTCAACACAGTGTAATTAAGTCAGAGATCAATAATGCAACGATAACAAAAACGTCTATGTAAGTTTGGAAAATTACAGACAGGCATTAAAAATAACTGATCAAAGGAAGAACTCATCCTAGGAATTAGTATTTTATTTTTTTATTGCTAATCCTAAATCTATTTTTTTTTTTGTCACGTTTCTTAAACGCTTCTGTAGGTTTGCTTTTAAGCTTTGTGAGGACATTACAGGAGTGGCCTCACCCAGTAGTAGAAGAGAAACTCTTAGGATATCCCTGAAAAGATTTCTAGAGCTTTCTCTGTGCAGCTGCCTCATCTCTGGTATGTTTTCCTGTAAGCCTAGGTGCTTCAGCCACCCCAAACAGGGACTGACCTTTCTCTTCTCAGCTTAAGGGGACAGCTCAGCTGGCTCTGCTTGGGGTCTCTGCACCTGTGTCCCCGCTGGGAAATGCCTCAAGGCTAAAAGCCTGGCTATTGTTGGTGCAGCTGGTTTCTTTCTCATTGCTTAAAGAACACAACCCAGTGTTGCCTGTGGTATGATGTCCAAAAATAATTGGTTGATATATTTATATTTATTATGTTTGTATTGCATATTTATCTTTACACATAAAATTATATATTTGATCCTGTTTTCTAGTAGTTTGCGGTGAGAGTGCTAGGCTGTATGCAGTTACATCTCTGCTTAGGAAGTTTCACCTCTTCCTTGGTGCTGCTTCGAATCTAGGGGAATCTTTCCTCTTGTTCCCTTCTTGCCCTCACATGCTTTCTCCTTCTTTCCTCCTGTCACGCGCAAGCTAACATAATCTCTTCAGTGTGTTTAGCCTTTAATAGAAGAGAGAAAGGGCCAAAAACTATTTCAAACTGCTCCTGCTACCTGACACCAAAATTGCTGAGCAAAGATCTCTCAGATGCTTTTGTGTGTGTGTCGCACATGTGTGCGTGTGTGTGTTGGCAGAGGGCCGCATGCAGGGATTTTAAAGGCCATATTAAGGGCCACATAAATTGAGATTTTTAATTCGATAAATTGTTTAATCCACCCAGTTTGTGGTACTTTGTTAGGGGAGCTTTAGGAAACTAATGTCAAAAGCACAAAGGGGTTTTAGTGTAGGTACAGTTGCTTGTCCCACAGAGATTCACCTATTGAGACAAAGAGGATTGACAAGGAATTTTTTAATAAGACAGACATCTTGCCAGGAGGACAGGAGACGCTGTCTCAAATCCGTCTCCCTGAATAAGAGAAATCATATGCTTTTAAAGGAGGGGCCATGTGCTTTGGGGGCAGGTCAAGTTGTAGCTCAAAAGGGGCTACACCCATTGGGAGGAGTTGGGGATATGAATTTTGGCTTCTGGAAGTCTGCCTGAGCCTTCGGAATCTCAGCTCCTTTGTCTTGTAGAAAATCCACCATTTCTGGGAAACCACTCAAAGGTCAAGCAGTTAGTTAAGGGAGAGGAACTGAAATCTGTTCAATGAGGTGGGGAATGTTACACAAATTCAACTAGAATTCAGCAAACCTTGATTTTTGACCTGGCATTTGCATCAACTTTGTGATTTGGAAAAATGTTGATCAACATCTCTGTGTTTTAGTTTCCTCAGCTTAAGAAAAATAAAGGAATACACTAAATTAGCATTTCTCACAGATACAATCTTAAGAAATGTTAAGAAACCCAAAAAGCTTCTATTTATGTGGTTTATAGACATCTGCTATATATTTACTATAATAAAAATTAAACTGAGAAATTAAAAATATTATTTATGAATTATTTTAAAATAAGAATAAGAAAGTACATGTTAAAATAAACAAAATATTTACAATGTATATTTATACATTTGCAGACTAAATTTTGTTACAAAAGAAAACAACAACAACAAAACTTAGATGAGTGGTATTGTACATTTTTGCAAATCACTTTAATGTCTGGCTTGGTATAGCTTGGTTCTAGAATATAGCTGGGTTCTTGTACCTACTTCTGCAGTTATTAGCAATATGTTATTTTTATTTAAGTAAAATCCAGACTCACCCACATTTATAGCTGGGGAGGTGTTTTAATTGTTTTTCTGAGAAGATATAGATATTTTTAAATTTTTACACCAAAACTGTGGATTTCATTACTTTTTTTCTTAAAGGTAGGGTGGCCTATGAAATCTGAAACCTTATCAATAAGCTTTTTATTCTCTGTAAATTAAAGTCTCCTGACCTTCTTGTATGTGAATGGTTTTTTACCCATGTGATTTTTTTATCATAATGTGCTGGTCATTTGAAAAATATGCAGTCACCGAGTTATGCAGATTTTTAAATGCTGACACATTTTACTATTTAATATGGAAAATCACATTTGCAAATAAGCTGTTAAGCTGAGAGTTGTAGATACATGTTTTCCTAAATTCTCATGTTTGTTTGGAAGCTCAAATTTTGTTAATATCAAAAAACAAAATAAGTTATTCTGAAAGTGACAAGTTCACTTTGTTCATTTTTGAGAAAATGATTGCTAAATTCCCAATTCTGAATGATCATACTTTGTCCTTTCAAACTTATCTTCAACAATAAAACTGTTGTACATAAAAACAAAAAAAGGCTAATTCAGTTCCCATTTAAACAATGGTCCAAGTCATTTTCTTCCAGGCAGCCATTGTACTTTGACATGCTCCAGAGGTGCTTTGTATATATCGCCCATGTCTTCACAGAGAATATGAAAAATGCATGTGTTCCAGTGTAGACATTTAATAAAATTAATAACTTTTACTGTTTCAGCAGGACATTCTTGAGTGAAACTTTTTTTTCTCCATGAGCAGGTGATGGACAAAAAAAAAAAAAAGAATATTAGCACAATTTGGTGTTTTGATGTATGATAATTGCCAGTAGTTTTATCCACCATTATTTTTTACATCATCACCATAAATTTTGATCCAGCGAAAAAGGGTAAATAATGTCCTAATGTTAATATAATCATAAAAATAGTTTTTATTTTATCAGCCTCCTGAAAAGATCTTGGGGTTCCTTTAGAGGTCTGCATACTGCGCTATTCGAACCGCTGGGCTACATGCTTTGAGGGTCATTAACATGCATTTCTTTTATGTTTCCTATAATATTTTCCTATGAGTCATTTTGTAATATGTAAAACATATTGCTCTCATTTGTAATTTATTTATCCAGTAATGGAAATATTTGTGGACAAGAAGAAAAGCTACCATCTAACTCCCTGGGGTACTGTGTAATCCTGGAAGATTTAGGAAGATCTCCCTAATAGTCAATTGGCAGCATATGCTAGTTGTATGACTGGACTGGTGTTCCCAGCTATTACATAGATCTGTGGTCCCCAAGCCCCAGGCTGTGGACCACTATGGTCCGGTCCACAACATGTTAGGAACTGGGCTGCACAGCAGGAGGTCAGCTGTGGGTGAGTGAGTGAAGCTTCATCTGCATTTACAGCCGCTGCCCATCACTCCCATCACAGCAAAAGCTCCACCTCCTGTCAGATGGGTGGCAGCATTAGATTCTCATAGGATTGTGAACCCTGCTGTAAGCTGTGCATGCGAGGGATTTAGGTTCTGGCTCCTTAAGAGAATCTAATGTCTGATGATCTGAGGTGGAGCTGAGGCAGTGATGCTAGCACTGGGGAGCAGCTACAAATACAGATTATCATTAGCAGAGAAGTTTGACTGCACAATAAATGTAATGCACTTGAATTATTCCAAAACCATCCCCCCCCACCCCCTACCATCCCCTCTGGCCCTTGGAAAAATTGTCTTCTGTGAAACCAGTCCCTGGTGCCAAAAAAGTTGGGGACCACTGACAGAGATGGTCAGATGAAATGTTTTACTTTCTTCTGGCAGGAAGGGACCTGAATTGTAGGGGCTGGAGAAGATCATGAAAAAGACAGGACCAACTCCAAGCAAATTTTCTCAGCATAGAGGTCTTCTGTTATTTATGAACTTGAGCCAACATATGTTTTGAATTATATTCTCAACACAAACAGCAAATTTCTTTTGAGAACCTAATTCCATCTGAATGTTGCAAACATTTAAAAAAATTTTTATATAGTCACTTTTCATACCTGAATGCTCAGTGTGGTCACAATTTTTCAGCATTAACATTTAACTCAAAGGGGCAAATTACAATTACTGGGAGAATATTTAATGAATATTTTAATAAAAACATTTACACTCCAAGGTGGATGAGAATGGTTTTCAGTCTGACTCATACACTGAGATTTACTAGGCCTGTGCCCTAAAGGACATAATTGTAAAATTCAATTACCTTGTATCTATCTACATCCATTGCATCTAGAATCAAAAGACATTTACTGCCGGTAATAAAATAGTTTAATGATGCATATAGAAATTTGTAATGGATGTTTGCTTAGAGAAATAAATTACTATCAAATTCAATAAAATTCAGTTTGGTTTTTGCAGGCAGTATGAATGCTTAGTAGCTTTTGTTCTAAAGTCAAAACTGAAGATAAATAAGGAGAAAAACAGAATTGATCCTGAGGAAAACTTGTTTCATCATATTTTGCTTCAATTTTATTGGTCATTCAGTTGTATGCATTTGACAGAGCACTATGTGTTATTGGGGGAACTATTTTTCCAGATTAATGTCTTAAAGGATTGGTAAATAAATATATCTTAGAGAAGAAGTCATTGCCAAGAAAGAAAATGTTTATAGCCCTCACTTGGTCCTCTTCAAAATGAAAAGACTCAATGACATGAAGCAGAGGCTTGGATTACTAAAAACATACTATTTTAGAAAGGAATAAAAGAAGAAAATAGAAAAGGAATAGAGGCAGGGAAAAAGGAATGATTTTAGGAGTAATTATTTCATTTTTCCTCATATCTTTCATAATGTCTAGCATAGTGCTTTGCACATAGTAGGTGTCAGAATGTTTCGGCATCTCTCAGTGGTTCAAAGAAGGTAACAACATATTACTATGATCTAGCCCATTGAATACATCTGCAGTTTATTTGAAAGATGTGATCATTATTTATATTTATAATGCATCTGTACCACTGACATATAGCTTAGAATCAGAAGACTGATTAGGAATAGAGTCAGCGATGGTTATAGAGATAAAAAGTGTCTCGGAGAAAGAAAATTAATCAACATAGCAAAGATCTTGAGGGCCAGAGAAACACTCAGCCTCCTTATGCTTTGAGAAAATACAGTGTTCTGTGGGGATCCTGGCATTTAAACAAAAATCTTCAAGCAACTTTGATATGCTTGGCTTGTAGATTGCAAGAGGCCAGAAAGTAAGGCAAATAACAGCTCACCTGCTCAGGTTGTTGGACCAACAAGAGACTTCAAGTGCAATCATCTATTTACGAGGTGAAGAAGTAACATTAACAACTGGAAATGTGGTGGTGAAGGAACCAACAAAAGGAAAATTGTCAACTTCCTGTAGTTGGTATACAACTACAGAGTTAAAGTTTGATTTTTTTGTTTGTTTCCTTGTTAATCAAACTTGCCAATATAGACTGTGTGTCCGTAATGTTAAGGTAAGTATGTCAGTGCATTATGTAAGATCACTGCTTGAGTAAGTGGAATGATTATTATAAGGTAAGAAATATAATAAACAAAATGGGAGATCAAGAAATTCTTAATTCGTGTGTTCTGGCCTAGGAAAAAGAAATGCTAAGATTATCTTAGGTTGTGTTTAGATAACCATTTTGCATTTCAAAATGCTTTCAGAATCATCTCATTTTAGCCTAGATCTAGAATCTAGATCTAGATCACATTGTAGCCTATAATCTAGAAGGTTTTCATATATATTTTTCCCTATTTTGGAATACTAACAAATATTCTTTGCTTGACCACACTTTATCCTGGCTCCTGAACCTTCTTCTAGGTCTGTCTGTGCACTTCCTTAAAAAATTCAGTTTCAGCAAGAACCCTGAATCAGTTTAACAAGAACCTCCTACTCTTAATAGCCTGATTTCCTTGATATCTGATTGGGTTTCTCATCCTTCAGCATTCCACAAATGATGTCTTGTCACAGTGGCCTGCCTTCAGTAAGGATCACGTTAGGTCAGTTTAGCCAAAATCTCCCTTACTCCTGAGGTTTCCTCTTACTAATTTTCCATTCACTGACTGCTCTACCCTACTCTGTGGCTGTAAGTTCCCACTTGCCCAGGCCATATTCAGATTTGAG
>CAUYRT010105095.1:0-30259 GCA_963574885.1 Lepilemur ruficaudatus | reverse complement strand
TTTTTTCTATTTTTAGTAGAGACGGGGTCTCACTCTTGCTGAGGCTGGTCTCAAACTCCTGACCTCAAGCAATCTTCCTACCTTGGCCTCCCGGAGTGCTAGGATTACAGGAGTGAGCCACCATGCCCAGCCACATCACTGATTCTTCCACTTTACTGGCATCATTATTTTTGCCTAGAATACTCTCCCCACCCCACTGGGGCCTTTAAATCTTATCCACCCTCTAGGTGAACCTGCATTTAATAAAAAAAAAAAAAAAAAGAAAGGATTCCATTATAGGAAATAATAAGTTGGAAATGCACTATTTAGGGGGAATTCAAGTATCAGGCTGACCTGAATGGCTTTCAAGGCTACTTCCAAATCTGAGCTTCTTTGGGGTGCTTTCACAGTGCTCCATGCTTATCTTTGTGGTAGCATTTAGCATGGTGTTTGGAAATTCCCAGTCTTTCTTCATCAGAGTATAATTTTCTTGAGTACAATGCGTGTGTATCTGTACCTGAAACATCTAATACTGGTACTCTATGCAGTTACTTATATTAAAAAGTAGAGTTAGTTCAAATTTTAAGATGTAAATATTTTTTCCCAAACAATCCAAAGAAGTTACCAAACTTTAAAGTTATCCTGAATTAAACAAAACTTCTTTTGCATTTTAATAAAATCAAAAAGAAGATTATTCCCCCGAATAATTTTTTCTATATCGGCATATAAAGTAAAGTGTAAATTAAGGTTACAATGATTTTTTAAGCCTAAAGTTCTTTTAGATAGAAATAGATTTCGATCTAATTTTAGTTAACTCCTTTAGTTCTTCTCTTGTAGTTTTCTACTTAGCTGCGTTTATATGTGCCTATTCACACATGACCCTGGGTGACTATTTATTTTGTTTTCACAGTGAATATATGCAAGTATACTTTGACCTTGGGTCTGGCATTATTTTTACAGTATACTGTCATAAAGAATTTTTACTGGCATAATCTTCTTTTACAGGGTACCTCTGAAAGTGGAGCAAGCAAACAATGCTCGTGATGCCTTGGCAAAGACAGTCTACAGCCATCTTTTTGATCATGTAGTAAACAGAGTAAATCAATGTTTTCCTTTTGAAACATCTTCCTATTTTATTGGAGTCCTAGATATTGCTGGTTTTGGTAAGTATAATTTCTTTTGTGAATTTATATTCCTTTGATGTTTTTTCAAGCATATTAAATTCAAAAAACCTTTTGACCCTGTAATACCTTTCACTTGATGTATTTTCAATTATGTTTCCATACCTGCATTTTGTAATATGACTTAAATAGGAAGCCGATGCTTTAAAAAACAAAGGAAATACTCATGGGGGTTAGTTTTGGTCACACCAGTGCTAAAATGAAAACATGTTGATTGAAATTACTATAGTTAAGAGTATCACTATACTCTTAAATGAGTTCAACTAAATAAAAGTAAGCTCTAGAGTGCTACCAATAAAATAATAAGGTTGCCAGGTATGGTGACTCACACCTGTGATCCTAGCTGCTCAGAAGGTTGAGGTGGGAAAATTGCTTAAGCCCAGGAGTTTTAGGCTGCAGTGAACTATGATCATGTCACTGCTCTTCAGTCTGGGTGGCAGAGTGAGACCTGGTCTCTTAAAAAAAAAAAAAGGAGATAGTAAGGTCAATAACTAAATGCAGATAATAAATAAGGATAATAAAGTCACTGAAACCATCCACTAACATGTAGAGCTGGATATAGGTTGACCTAACACATAGGCCAAACTTAATGACTGTGTAAAAATTCTTCACTAGTATTGTCAACAAATAGCTATTTTCAATTAATTTTCCATCAAATGAATAAGATACCAAGATAAGTAGTGGAGAATAACTGTAGACGTATTCAACCAGAAAGGAAATGGGTCACCAGCTTCTTAATGTTGCTTTGTTCTGAATGACTGTGTTGTAAAAATCTTGAAGTAAATCCAGTGGGATTTGCATTGGTCTTTATCAATGTGTGCATGCTTTCTGGCTGTGAAGAAGTGGTATCTTCCTTCTTCCTGGTTTATTTGCCTTTTCCAAGGGGAAGGTGTGAGTGTTTACGTTTTGGGAGGGACAGAGTTTTCCTTTTGTTGTGATATATATTTTAAATTTTACAATAAATCATTACCTTTGGTTCAAAGGTAGAGAAACATTCATCACTAATTTAAGATTTTGTAATCTGTATATTTGTCTCCTGGTCTATGCTAGTTTTAGCATAACGTACATATACACAGAATCATAAAATTTTAGAGCTATATAGATCTTATACAGCATGTAATATTATCTCTTGATTTTAGAAATGAATTAGTATCCATAGCATTTTTGATAACTGTAGTTTTACAGATTATGTGTAAAAAAGCTTTCGAAAGCACTTGCATTTTAAGTCATTTTTGTGCTTTAGATTGCTTTACTGCCTTGTGCTTTAAAAGGTTATTATAAGTAGCTTACATTTTATAGCTTTTGCTATGTAACATTTATCTCATCTGACAAACACCTTTTTTGTCATTTGAAGCAGGGTATTTTTAATACTTAATTTTAACTCCCCTCAAATTTTATGTCTTTTTTTTTTTTTTTGAGACAGAGTCTCACTCTGCCCAGGCTAGAGTGCCGTGGCATCAGCCTAGCTCACAGCAACCTCAAACTGCTGGGCTCAAGCGATCCTCCTCAAGCCTCCCAAGTAGCTGGGACTACAGGCATGTGCCACCATGCCTGGCTAATTTTTTCTATATGCTTTTAGTTGGCCAATTAATTTCTTTCTATTTTTGGTAGAGACGGGGTCTTGCTCTTGCTCAGGCTGGTCTCAAACTCCTGAGCTCAAATGATCCACCCTCCTCGGCCTCCCAGAGTGCTAGGATTACAGGCGTGAGCCACCGCGCCTGGCCAAATTTTATGTCTTGAAATAAAAACATTTGGGAAGCATAGAACAATTATATATTTTTTAACCTAATTTAAAAAACAAGGCATTAATATAACAACATTTTATTCTATGATGAAGTTATATGAAATTGATCTGATGATGACTCTTGGTTCTGGTTTATGTTTTCAGAGTACTTTGAACATAACAGTTTTGAACAGTTTTGCATCAACTATTGCAATGAAAAACTTCAACAATTTTTTAACGAAAGGATTCTGAAGGAGGTAATTGCCATCATACTTTAAACTTAAGATCTGCAGTAGGCTATTTTAAATTTCAAGGAGGAGGGACATGCTGCAGTTACCCTGATTGATGGGTTTTGATTGGGGTATAAGGGATGGTGGCCCAGGGAACCTGGGAAGCCTGGCAGAGACCCCTGGGCACATCAGAAATATTATGGTTCAGCTGAAGCTTAGGGACCCGATAAAAATGCTAATAGGTGCCTCCTCAAAAGTGAACATCTATTGTTTCTTACTAGTGGTTTCTACTAGACTAGAAGTTCTCCTTGTTTCTTTTTCTAATTCTGTTGTCTCTACTTCTGCCACTGCCAAACAACTTTCTATTTTCGTCCTTGTCCTTGGGGCCTCCCGCCCTTCTCTCAAGTCCCTTCTACTGCCTACTTGCCTTTTCTCTATGTAGAGTGGCAAAGCCACCAGGGCAGGAGATTCCATGGAGCCATCAGCCTGGAGTGCCTCTGGGCAGTACTTACCTTGCAGTGGTCCCTTGTGGGCTATACTCTGTGAACAGCCAGCCTGTGAATGGTTTGCCTTTGGCCAGGCACCATCTCTGGTGCAGTAAGGAACCTGCCACTACTCATGGTAAATAACTGTGGATATTGCAAGCACTCAGAATACCAAGTCTAGGAAAAGTTACTTTATAATTCTTTAGAGTGCAGAAAGTAAAGGTAGCTTTGAATCGGTTTATTTATGATTAGGCTCACAGTTTTTTCCTCTGGATTCTCCACTATTTCCTACCAATACTCTTTGGCTTTCTTTTCATGGTAGTATTTGAGATATGTTTTATTGAAGGAGACAGAGTTAAAAGGACCTGAGAGGTCATCTAGTCCAGCGCCTTATTTTGCAGATAAAGAAACTAATTCCCAGAGCATTTTAGTAACTTCTGCAGGTCTGAGCCCTGCTTTTCTGTTTGCTGGCCCATGACACTGTACTTTCTTCATATTAGCACTGCTGTATTCTGAGTTCTTTCCTCCCCTGTATTTGGGCTGAAATGGGCAATATTTTTTTTCCTGTTCCCATCCTATCTATCTTTTCCCACATTTTTGTGATGTCTGTGTCTTTACAGGTTTCCCAGCACATTCCAGCTTTTGTATATTTTACTTATATGCTAGTTAAATGAATTCTGACATAAACAAACAGATAAAACAAGTACTTATCAGTAAGATAGTTTATTTGAAAATATTTTATCCAACCACATTAGTTCTTCTATGTCATGTGAAGTTTTACATGCATATCTTTCATTTAACATGACTTAATCCTTCCTTTCCACACCAACCCAGCAAGAAGCTTTATTTAGAAACATTATAATGAGGAGACAGTATCTTGATTTATGTTTACTTTTATGACATCCTTTAAAACGTGAATTTCAAATTCAGACTGACTTAAAGTGGACAGTGCCTTCTAGAATGTTGGAAACCTTTTTTAGTATATCTCAGGGGAAGAAATATTTAAACATTCAGGAAACAATGTTAAAGCACATTACTTTGAGTTCATTGCATAGTTTACTCATCTGTGATGAAAATCTTTAAAAAAATCTTTTTAAGGACATACTAGAATTACATCTAAGTATTCAACTTTGATTTATATATTATTCTCCCAAATTGTATTTATTTTCCCCATTTGATGTGTACCTCATATATATTATGTCACTGTGTAGGTATTAGATCCCATTTGTAGTTAATTGCTATTTCCTTGATTTTAGTGCCTGTCTTCAAATGTTCAAAATCTGTCCCATCGCTAGAAGACTATTTAGGACTATACTAGCTGTTACACACCTTTGCATTCTGATTAATAAATGTTATGATGAGAAACAGCACAAAACATTGAGTCTATTTCATATCACATGGTATTTCCATATCTATGATTATGATTATTTCATTTTTAGGAACAAGAACTCTATCAAAAAGAAGGTTTAGGTGTTAATGAAGTGCATTATGTGGATAATCAGGACTGTATAGGTATGTATTTTTTAACTCTATCTTTGAGAAATAAGGGAAGATATAGTAAATATATTTACTAGTGATTTTTCTGTGCTCTGTGATCAACATTACTAGTTATAGGACTTGAAACTCAAATTTGAAAGAGCTTTACTTGTCTGCTACTGCTTAGAAGTTATTTTTCGTACCAAGACATCAAATTTAGCTTTGTTGAAAGTTTCTTAAAGTCTCCTCTATTTATCATGATGGGGATTTTTCTGCTTAAGCAGATAACATGTGAATTATTTAAGAGGGAAACTCAAGTGCTTAGGCAGCAAAGGGATTTATCATCTCACACGAGAAAGTCCACAGTTAGGCCAGGCTCCAGGCGTGGTGTATCAGGGTCCGGCTCTGGTTTTCTGCAGTCCTCTTTGTTCTGCTATCCTTTGCGCATTGGCAGCACCCTCTGACTGGTTGCAGGTTGGCTCAGAAGTTCCACATGTCACATCCAGATAATACTGTGCAGCAGGAGAACAGGCTGCTTTCCTCTATCTTAGCAGTGAAGAAACCTTTCCCTGAAACTTGCCTTCTGCACCTGCCCCGCCCAGCTAGCTTTCAGTCCTATTTTTCTTTCCCTCCCATCTCTAAAATAAACTGTTGGACAAGCCTTGTTTTGAAAAGTCAATTTGACAATCTAGTTAGTAACTCACATGCTAGATTTGGGCAAGATAATATAATAATGCTATTACTTTACATCAGTATAACTTTTCAAAGCACTTTCACATCCCACTTGGTCTACTCAGCATTCCCTTAACATGCTGTACCCTTTCTCGCCTGTGTCTTTGACTGTGTGGTTTGATATCTCGTCTGGGACTTCTCCCCTTCCATTTATCTTTTAGTCCACCTATACCTCCTTCAGAATACTCGAATTCATAGCTTAGTACAACATGCCCCTTCATCGCTATCACTATTTGCCCAAGAATCATCATTTTCTGACCAATGCATTTAGAATCTTCATTTCTCTTCCTATAGCACTGTCTCACTCAGCAGTTTACATTTTACATATACTTTGGACAGGCAGAAAATTCAAATAAGTGAATGGAAGGAACATAAAGATGTTCTGTTATTGAGAAGTTTTGCTTGAAAGCATTTAGATTAGTTTCTAAAAGTATTATTAAAAAGCTATGCTTGCAAAAGCTTCTGTATTTTTACTTCACTTTGCATACAGAACTCATCTGGAAAAGGAGAATTTTCTGGTTCTTCAGCTGCTTATCCTACTTTACAAATGGAATGGTTATTTTGTTAGTGCCTTCTTTATGGACTTGTTTTTCTAAAACGTATATTACATATATGGTATTACTTTCTAATAAATGGCCAGATTTGAAATAAAAATCCTTCTGTTCTCTATAGCCTTTGAGGGAATACTTACAGAATTATCTGTTATGTTGTTTTTGATCTGTCCTTGAAATTTGCCATCAGTAAATTGTTCACATGTCTGTAAAATGTTTTTACCTTACTATGAATATTTCCATTGTTTGAAATAGATTTAATTGAAGCAAAACTAGTGGGAATACTGGATATTTTGGATGAAGAGAATCGCCTTCCCCAGCCAAGTGATCAACACTTTACATCTGCAGTTCACCAAAAGCACAAGGATCATTTCCGACTCACGGTGAGTTTGCCATTCTAAAATTGAGACTCTGGTGGGAAAAGAAATCATTAAAAAAATGCACTGATATTATATATTATCAAATAATTAGAATCATAAATTTTGTAGGATTTAGAGCAACTATATTATATTACAGCATGGCATCTTATATAGATGGGCATTTAGTTTATATATGTTTTTGGTGATAATCTGTGTAATTAAGGCCCTTTTCTCTGGATGAAAAATACATTTCACCTAAGATTAGCAAAGAGATTTATGTACTTTCTTCATGTTTTCCCTTTCGAGCTAAGTGACTATCAGTTGCTTTGTTTTGTATCATGTGACTTTGATCATGTTCCAGGGGTTAGCACCTAAAGTCGCAAGCAGCCATGTGTCTGCACATTTGTAAGACCAGCAGTGAAGGTTGTGTCTTAGAACTCTTGACTGGTGGAAACGATGCATATTAGATACTGGTCAGCCAATTCAATTTAATTCTTTTTCCTAGGGAGTTCTGAATGGAAAATATACTCAGAGAAGGAAATAGAAGCTGAAGCAATAGAAGGATTAGGTGGAGTAAAGGGAAAAACAGACACAGAGAGCAGTAGAAATAAATGAGAGGTGCACTCTAAAAGGGCCGGAAGACCTGGCTCCTGAACCACCTGAATCCTTGTAGCAGTGAACAGTAGAGCTGTTCTCCATGAGGCTGGACTGTGTGGCTATTGAGGTGTTCCCTGCGTTCACCTAATTCTGTTTGTCTTTTCATTCAACCATTATCAGCTGAGGTAATACAAGCACATCTCCATCTTCGGGTCCAGAAAGAGCCTGACTAGCACAGAGAAATATGGATGTTACTTTCAACCACAAAGATGGTCCAGCTTCATCTGATAGATAACAGCAACAGTGGGAAAAACAAAAGGAGAGATAAAATAAAGCTGTTTAGTTGCTTAGTGGAATTAGGGAGTTATCAGGCAAACACATCCCATACTGTATATTATTTTGAGATTGTGACATAGTATAACGATCATTGCTTTGATGGATCCAGGAGCTTGAGTGAATGGCAACGAATATTTTTGTTTCCATTCATCCTTAACAAACTCAGTGGTAAATAGGGTAAATGTGTTTACTTGACTAGCTGATGTAATTGTGTTAACCTTTCTTAGGGACTGAAATCCCACAACCAACTGCTGCATTGACTTGAAGTTCTTCTATGTCTTTAATTATTTCTTGTAATGTGGAGCCTGTTTCTGTTACCTCAGTGGAGATAAAAATAGAAAAAAATATGTATCCTCAACAAAACTTGCAAAAATTGAAGATATGTATACAGTCCTGTTTATTCACAGCTCGCTAGTGTTTGTTATGACCAGCCTGTGGATGCATGGTTACCTTTACTGATAGCTAGTCAACAAAACGGTGACCAGGATCTCAGAGGCATGTAACTCAAAGGTTAGCAAACTGAAGCATCAGGAATGGGCTTTGGCTGCTTTTCTGAAATGAGAACTAAAGTAAAGCAGTAAGTCCTGATTTATATAGGCCATTGCTATTATTGTATATTTTAAAAAATAAATACAGCTATTTATTGAACACTTATATGTGCCAGGCACTGTTCTAATACTTTTACTTGAGTTATTTCATTTAATCCTGTTAGTCTCCTCGTGCTCCAGATGAGGAAACATACAAGGAGAGGTTGAGTGACATACCCAGTATGGCATGTGCAGATGGGTGGGTTTGGCTGCAGAGCCCATACTCTGACTCGTTTTCTTAGTTTAGTTTCCTCATTTTTGAATAAGATTACCTTTCTTAACCTTTGGTTATTTTGAGGGTCAGATATGATCTTGTAAGTGAAAGCATTTTGGAAACTTTAAATATGATACAAATATGAGATACTATAATTAAATGGTACAACCCCAAAATGGTTTAGTTTTCTTGAACTAGATCAGGCTCATAGTGTAAGTATGTTAGGATGTATGGTTTGAAACAATGGGAGAGGCCCTATGCTGATTTCAGGTGTTTACGTGGCTGCACATGGGAATCACCTGATATAAATGGCATGGGACTTTGGGAAATTTGAAAGTTCTCCAGATGATTCTAATACAGCACCAAGGTCAGAACCACTACTTTAGAAATAGGAGGGTAACTCTATAAAATGCCAACTATGTTTTGCATGTGCTTCTAAATAGTGGGCTTTTGGGTTTTGTGTGTGTATATTTTGCCTTAATACATGTTTTCTTTCCTCAGAGATTATACCAAATATTTGCTAGATCTCACTGATACTTTAAGGCATCCTAGATGTTTAAAAAGCAGTACAATTGTGGAATATGTGAAATTTCCTTTATACTTTTAAGTATTTTATATCTCAGATGTTTTCTAAAGGAAGATTGTGTACTATATTTTTGATACCTTAATAACTCATGTATGTATTGTTTTTCAGATTCCCAGAAAATCTAAGCTGGCAGTTCATAGAAACATCAGAGATGATGAAGGCTTCATTATCAGGCATTTTGCAGGGGCAGTGTGCTATGAAACAGTGAGTATAATTTTTACAAGGAGAAAACCATTTAACGTTAAAGCTGCACTGTGCAATATGATAGCTTCTAGCCTCATGTGGCTATTTAAATTTAAATTAAATGAAATTAAACATTCAGTTCTCCAGTACACTAGCCATACTTAAAAGTGCTTAATGTCCACATTGACTAGTGGCAACTGAATTGGACGGTGCAGATATAGAACATTGCTGGCATCACAGAAAGTTCTATTGGACAGAGCTACGTTAAGGGATATTATTGTAAGATGGACTGAAACATCCCTGTCTAACTTATTTTTCAGACCCAGTTTGTGGAGAAAAACAATGATGCTTTACATATGTCTCTTGAATCCTTAATATGTGAATCCCGGGATAAGTTTGTACGGGAATTGTTTGAATCATCCACAAATAACAACAAAGATACTAAACAAAAAGCAGGGAAACTTAGCTTCATCAGCGTGGGAAACAAGTTTAAGGTACTTGTGTTCAATAAATTATTTGAGTTTTTTACTGCATTTAAAATGAAATATATTGTTTTATTTTCTAAAGTGGATAATGTAGATCACTGTCAGAAATCCCACAAGTGAAGTTCAATAGCAGACCCTGCATTGTTGATATTTGTATGTAAAATATCATAATGTAGGCCTAATAATTGAACATACAGAAAAGCTTGCCGTTTTCTGAATGTGTTCTTTCTTGGTTCTTAACATATCTGGTTGCTTCTCCTAATGTTCTTGCTTCCGCATACTGTCTGGTTGACCTTCAAACCTTCTCTTTCCCATGTGTTTTCTGTTTCCTTCCTCATTCAGCAGTTTTGTTTTGGCTGGAGTAGTCCAGCTCGGGATGGCTAGAAAGAGAACTAGTTGAGTTGAGAGGAAAAGCAGGCACAGCCAGGGGCTTCAGGTAAATGATCACCTTCATGGACTCTTGTTTATAAAGTGGCTGCCATGCTATAAAGGGCCCATCTCAAGTTAATGATGCAGTTTGTAATTCGTTTTCAATGTGTTTTCTCTCACAGTGGCATTATGGGTGCGCATATCACACTAAAATTTGATTAAAGCTTTAAATAACTTCTGTAAAAAATATGTGCTTGGGTGTGGCAAACTCTTTAAATTGCTTATTTAACATTTAAGAGTATTTCATTTGTTTTATTAATTTTGGATCAGGGATTTATTCTTTGAGCTCTGACAAGGAGTGTCAACAAGGTGTGTCTTAGAAATGGAACACTACTAATTGTTTCTAATTGTTGAATATTTAGCACAGGAAGAATAATTCAAAAAATTACAAGTTTAATGAAAAACAAACTATAATACATAGAACAAAGAAATAGAATTAATTTATCTCATGTACATTTCCACAACATATTATTATATTTATGCTAAACGTCTATATTTGCCTTTCATTATATGTATGTAAATATTGAAAATGATATAATTAGGAACAATATTTAAGTATCAGGATATTGTGATACTAACTGATAGTATGAGCCTCCTTAAATCCCTTTGGATTGAAATGGGCTCTAAATAATTAACTTGATAAAACTGTGTTTATAAGAGTTAGGTTTTTTTAACCTCTGAACATAAATATATAGGAAAGCTCATAATACATTTTTAGGTAACGGAATAAAAATCCTTGAATTTTGTTATAAGTTATATTAATTGTGAGTTCTTAATTCTCTCAGTGAGCAATTTTTTCTCTTATTTGGATATTCTTTAATTTCTGAATAGACATTTGATAACACTGGTTTTAAAATAGTGTATTAGCCTGTGTGAAAAGGCTATCATTCAGGAAGTATTTTCCTTTTGTAATATTAGAGTAGTGTTGATAAGAACAATACTTGAAATTTTAGGCAATATTAATAAGAAAAATTCTTTGGTTTAAATAATCTTTTATGTTGAGCCTTGAAATGCCTTATAATTGCTTATATATAATAAGATGTATTTTTTGCCTTAGACTACTGATAGCTGTAACTGAGTGATACTACAAATATTTCACGTTTTTCTCTGAGATACTTTGGAATGAAATATTAATAGTGTTCTTAATTTTAAATATGGCCGAATAGCTCATTAAATTAAGTTTTAATTAGGTAAGGCCGTAAGAACAAAACTGGCTACCATTTATAGTAATATTTCAGTTATCCAACATCATTGGGGACCAAAACTTTTCCACTGAAATGTACTTTTTCAGATATTGAAACATAAACCTTTTATTGTTAATGTTTTAGAAAAAGTCATCCCTTCTGATTGAAGTCTTATTATAAACGTGAATATTTGTATGCTTTAAGACAAAAATAAAATACCAATGAAGCATAAGTTGCGTAAGGTGGTTTACCTTTATGCCTTACGGTCCTTGACTGCGGTTTTTTTTATTTGTTTGTTTTTGAGACAGGGTCTCACTCTGTTGCCCAGGCTAGAGTGCGGTGGCGTCAGCCTAGCTCACAGCAACCTCAAACTCCTGGGCTCAAGCAATCCTTCTGCCTCAGCCTCCTGAGTAGCTGGGACTACAGGAATGCGCCAGCTCATTTTTTCTATTTTTGGTAGAGACGGGGTCTCGCTCTTGCTCAGGCTGGTCTCA
Organism: Lepilemur ruficaudatus; assembly: GCA_963574885.1. NCBI lineage: Eukaryota > Metazoa > Chordata > Mammalia > Primates > Lepilemuridae > Lepilemur > Lepilemur ruficaudatus. The sequence continues at coordinate 18,448 of CAUYRT010105095.1, read as the reverse complement.
AACTCCTAACCTTGAGCTATCCACCCACCTCAGCCTCCCAGAGTGCTAGGATTACAGGCGTGAGCCACCGCGGCTGGCCATTGACTGCTGTTTTTTGATAATTGACTTTCTTCCCTTTTTTCTCAGCTGCTATTAGTTTACTTTTGCTGTTTCTATTCTTTTGACTTTATATCCTTTTTTTTCTTTGGAGAACACTGTGCTTAGTCTGTGGATTAAGGAGCATGGACTGTGTGACAGTTGTTTTCTTTCCAAATTAGTGGCTCTTATACTTGCTTTTCAGTTATGTTGTGGTCCAGATTGATTGTCAGAACTCTGTTAACCAAATAATTAGGGTATGACTGTATTTCTTTAATTCAATTTTAATAACTTAAGCCTCTCAGTATATATGAAGTATACTGTAGTGGTATCACAGATAGAAAAATGAAACTTGATGTCAGGCTTATGTTTAAATCATGGCTTTGCCGTTAGTAGCTCCAATAATCTTAGGCAAGTTATTTATCTCCTTGGACCTCAATGCTTTCATCTGTAAAATGAAGCTAATATATCCTTAATCAGGATTGGTTTGTTTTATCCTTAATTAGGATTAAACATGATAATGCCTGTGAAAAGCTTTGAATAGTGCTTAACTCATAGAAAGCGTTCAGTAAAGTATGCCTATTATTAATAATAGCTATGATTAATACAATATGTTAATTTAAGAATTAACATTTTAATTTGTCTTTTGTAAGTAGTATAATCATCTCACTATAAAATCCGGGTATAAGAATTTTACATAATTAATTTACTTTGCAGAGTAGTAAAGCAAATAAATGAATTTAAGTACTGAACCAGAATAAAATTATGATCAATATTATAAAAACAGGAAAGCATAGTAACTTGTAATGTTCATTGTCAGCTTTTTTTAGAAAATTGTTCAAGTTTTTAAAACTAATTGAAATGTGAAATGTTTTAAAATAATACAGAGAATTTCTGTAGCTAGGCAGGACGATTTTGTTTATGCTAAGTGTTCCATAAGACAATTCTAATATGTTTACCATTTAGTGTATATTTTAAACGTCTTCATTCTTAATGGTGTGTGACACACACTACACCTACTTTGCCACATACTCAGATACTGTACTATTGATCTCTTATTAAATGCATCCCCACCATTTTCATTTTCATTGCCTATACATTTTTTCCTCATTCATCCCACCTACAAATGTGTGTATGTTTTTTAGTATTGCTAATTTTTAGTTTATTAATTATACAAGTTCTATGTAAGAAAAGTGAGTTCTTTTCCTTGACATTACATTAGCCATTTTGCATGATGCTGTGTCTGGTAAAGAGTTTGTGTACTAGGAGTTTGCTAACTTGTAATGTGTTATATGTGTGTGTTATTGCATGTTGTTTTATTCTAATAGTGGAGCTCTAATATTAACTCATGACACTGTGTACTTTCACTTTTTAAAATAAACTGATTTCCTTTCTTTCACAGACACAGTTAAATTTGCTCCTGGATAAACTTCGAAGTACTGTGAGTACTCTTAAAAAGAAAATAGGGTTAAATGGTCCCCTAAAATTATGATTACTAATTATACAAATAAGCATAGTAACCTAGAATAATTAGAAATACGTTTTAAACCATATTCCCTTTATTAAAAAAATAAACTTTTAAAATGGTTATCATTTGATTAGGTTGTTCTGAAGAAAGATCACATATGTATATGAAGCCAAATTATTTTAAAAATATGTAGAACTCTTTGAATATTATTATTATTGTTATTTTTTGAGACAGAGTCTCACTCTGTTGCCTGGGCTAGAGTGGCCAATTAATTTCTTTCTATTTTTAGTAGAGACTGGGTCTCACTCTTGCTCAGGCTGGTTTTGAACTCCTGACCTTGGGCGATCCTCCCTCCTCGGCCTCCCAGAGTGCTATGATTACAGGCATGAGCCACTGCACCCAGCCACTCTTTGAATATTATTAAATTAAGATTATCCTGTAGTTTCAGGCAGGTGTTAATAATCAGTAATTATAGAGGAGAATGTATTTTTTTAGGATTAAAGATTAGGCAATGTAATTCAACCTTGTTTTATTACTCTTCTAGTAATATTCTCCAGACATAAAATGTTGATGTGGAATAAATGGATATAATATTTTTATGTCCTATTATAGAGGCAAAATTTATTAGGAGCCTATTTTTTAACTGTACATTTTAGTGAATTACCCTGTTTTTTGAAATAAAAAAAAACCATATAAAGAAATTTAATATGTGGTTTACATAAATGAAGCATGATTCCGAGGAAGTCATTTTACACAAATCCACAGAACTTGACTGAGTACTCTTCGTTTTTAAATAGTCGTTTTGAAAAGAAGGCATTTCTAAAATGTGTTCTAAAAGTGTTTGGAGTGAGCATCATTGTTGAAATAATCATTTAGTTTTGCAAGGTAACTACACCGAAGAGAAGCAGTTATTTGGATGTCTAGTATATTAGCATCAGCACTCAGCAGTCTCATTGTATACGTAATCAGTGTTCTTTCCGCCTCATTCAGCACAATCTGATAATTGATTCAAAATGCCTTTAAGTTTTTAAAAACATTATTTAACAAACAAAACTTTAAAATATGCAGCTGTACAGCTTACGGACCTTTGTATATTTTTGAAGTAGAATAATTGAAAAGATTTTTTTTTAACATTCTGGCCTAAGTTTTAAGGGGCATGATTTTATTTATTCTTCTTTTCATAGGGCAATTTTCTCATCACAGAAATATAGCATATAAATACATTTAAGTATACAATCAAATCACATGTATATTAGCCTGCAAAATGTATTGTTTAAATATGTTAAAATAGTTTACAGTGAGAGACTTTCCTTTTTGCAGTTTTTGGCATTCCAATCTAAAATGTAATATTTTTCTAATACTATTAATTTGTAATGCAGACGTTCATTCTAAGCTTGAAATTATAAAAGTATGCTAATAAACTTTTTAATTCCTTAAGTAACTATTTTAAAAGTTTCATATGTTAATGTTAATTTGCTTTGAAAGTTGCTGGTATTCATAGAAATAGAAAAATAAGGATGCTGTATTTATTGTTTCAAAAGTATCTTTATTTTCCTAGGGAGCAAGCTTTATTCGTTGCATCAAACCTAACTTAAAGATGACAAGCCACGACTTTGAAGGTGCTCAAATTCTGTCTCAACTTCAATGTTCAGGTATTTCCATATTTTCATAATCTATGTCGGTGTCCGTCCGTAGTCATAGATCAAATGCAATTTAATAGATCCAGTGTTTTCAAATAATTCATCATTATCTTGATTATTTTAAAGTACAATGAGATTTTCATCTTAGATTTTCTTTAATTTTAAGAAAAGTGTTAATGGCAAATTACTTGAGCAATATTGGGTTATAGTTTATTGTGAAATAAACTATTTTGCATCACTGATGCAAAATTTATGGAAACTCTTTAATGGCAAACCTGGATCTCCTTTAAACCAGCTGCTTTCCTATGGCCTTCTCAGTCCTGCAGCAGGTCGCTTCTCATTCCCCACACAGCTGGGTGAGGAGGTGGGCTTTACTGTCCTTGCTTCCTACTCCACCACTTGTGAAAAAATGAAAACGGCACAATGCCTGTGACACTTTTATGCGTTTGGTTAAATTGTCACTTCCTACGCCTGTCTGCTGTGTCTGACTTTGCTCCCCTGATTTCCCCAAGGCACCATGCCCATCCCCATCCCTATCCAGACTACCCCTGCTTCCTCCCAAGGCATCAGCTTTCCCCTGTGTTTACGTTTAGGTCCAGCTAGGGCCCCTGACGCTTCCTTAGACTCCCTTGCCTGTCTGACTCATTTTGCTCCTCTCACAGGCCGATTTACTATGAAGCTAAGGTCACTTGAGCTTCAGGGTCCTTCATTTAAATAAATCCCTTCCACAGCCTTGCACTTAATTTTGTATTATTTTTGTAATTTGCAATTTTGTGTTCTTTTCTTAATGGGCCCTCCCCCCAGATCTGGACCTGCCCCTGACCCCTCTCACAACACCCTCGCTGTTGATGAATCTAATTCTGTCCCTCTTCCCTGTCTGCACAGGGTTGGTAGGAAAGACAAATTCGTTCCAATTAAATTCATGATCCGCTGACTTTTATAGGGCTCTGAAACTTGCCCTGCTGTGTTTCCCTGGTCAGCATGTTCTGTTTCTCTACAGAGACCAGTCAGGCCCATGCTGCTGTCCTCCAATCTCTGAACCTTACCTCTTTAATAAACAACCTTAAGCTTTACCTGTTTGCTGTCAAGCCCTTCTACCTACCTACATAACCTTCCCTCCTATTAAGAAAGCTCCTGCCTCTCTTCCTAGCTGAGGCTTGTCATTCCTCGAAATCCGTCTCTTCTCATGAATCCTCAGTATTGATTATGTATATTGAACAATTCCCTTTGAGTTGGGTCTCTCCTGTTACCCTTTAAACATGCTAAAATCTCATTTCTGATCCGCATTTCCTCTCAGGGATCTCCCTATCTTCTTCCCCACTGTTTTTCTCCATTTCTTCCTTTTCTCTCCAAGAATATTCTTGCTTTCTCAGTATCCTGCCTTCCACTCACTGTTTAACCCCAAGAGACTTTAGCCTCCACCTTGACACAGTCACCAGAGATTGGCTTGATCCTAAATCAGATGTCCATTTTGCAGTTCTTATGTTAGTGGACTTCAGTCACATTTGACTACGGCCAATCCCTTTAACATACCCTTTCCTCGACTTCTGAAATAGCATATGCTTTGCTTTTGAATTTTCTGGTCATTCCTGATTTCCCTGTAGGCTCATTCTCTTCTACCTGGATATTATTTGTTAGAGTTTTTCAGAGTTTGGGTTAGGCTTATTTTTCTTCTCATTCCATATCAGTGCTGTCCAGTAGAATTTTATATGGCAACAGAAATATTTTGTACGTGTGTTATCCAGTATAGTAGCCACGAGACACTTTTGGCTGTTGAGTACTTGAAATGTGGCTAGTATGACTTAGGTACTAAATTTTAAGTTGTATTTAATTTTAATTTTTTAAAATTTAAATTTAATAGTCACATGTGGCTAGTGCAGCTACAGATCATGTCGCTAGTGAATATCATATCAAAAAGCACAGATGTCTATTCTCTAAGGCTCTCTGAGTCCGTTGATCGTAACCTCCCAAACAGTGAGTCCTAGTACTTTCTCATCCAAACTGTACCATATCTCACCTGCGTTTTTGCTGTAGCTTACTCAGTATCCTCTTTGCATCTGCTCTGTTTTTCTCATGCATTCAGAATGATTAACTTATCTCTGATCATCATACCTTTTTCCTGCTTAAAATGTTCTGATGGCTCCAGATCAGTATCAGTGTGAAGAGCAAAATCCTAGTAGCTTATAAGGTCCCATATGGCCTGGCCCATGTGTCCCTAGTTTCATCTCTTTCCTCTCTTTCTCTTCTCTGTGCTCCAGCCACACTAACTTTCATTTTAGTTCCTTAAATGTTCCATATTCCTTCCCATCTCAAGCCTGTGCACTGTGACGGTACCAACCAAGCTTTTATTTCTCCAAACAAACCCTAAAACTAAACTGAGTTCTGGAGATTTTCTCCTATAGGAATGATTTCCTTTATGTGTTTCATTAATGTGGTTTCATTAATTAAAAATTATAATAGTTTATATGTTCACAGTAACAAAAATTAAGTAGTACAGAATATCATAAGTAAAAAAGTCTTCTCAGGCTTGACCATTTAACTCTATGTCTTGGACGTATTTTTTATACTGGTCAGATAAAACTTTATTCTTTTTAATTAATATATTCTATCATATGGTTGGTTGTACCATAATTTAATCAATTCATATTTAAGTTATTTCTGTTTTTTTTGTATTACCACAATGACCCTGAGGACATCTGAACATTATCCACATATATCTTTGCCCACAAGTATAAAAAGTTGTAGGATAGATTTACTGAGCCTTTGAGTATTTGGATAAATACTTCCAAATTGCTATCCAGAGTTTTACACTGGTTTACTCTTCCACTAAGAATATGTGTGTGTGTTTGCCTATGCTGTTATCAACTCTGAATAGTACTGATATTTTATACCTTTGCCAGTCAAATACATTAAAATTCAAGCTGACTATCGAGAAAGGCCATCTTTCCTATGAGATTATTTTAAAATAAAAATTCACTCATTTAAAAAATGTTTATAGTTTCATTTTTTTAATTTAAATTTTTGACAGCAAGAATGTATTTTGGTGTATAAGGAGTGAGATAAGGATCTACTGCTATTTTTGTTTTCCAAATGGCTGGCCATTTGTCATAACACTTTCTATTGAATAATCTTTTCTCCATTGATTTGAATAGTCCCGGAGACTGAAATTCAGATCTTCTTGTAAACAAAACTTCTTTCATTACTTATAGCTATTGAGCCTTTCCCTGCCTGTTTTACACTTTTTCTGATCTGAAAAGCTCACATTGACTCAAGGCTCAAATTAAACACTTTCTAGAGTCATACTGAAAATAGATATTCATCTTGTAGACTCATCATCCCAATAGATGAGTTTCTTTGAGAAGTTAGTGAAAGGGGGTCTTTATGGTGCAATAGTGAGCTATCCTTTCTTTTCCATTTGTTTTGTTTAAGCACTGGTGAGAACTTGGGAATGCATTTGACTACTTTTTATAGACTATTAGAAATCTTATTCTAGAATTAACCTCGGGGACTTGGAAAGTTGTCTGATGCAGGGCTTTGCCTTATATACTGTGTTTATGACACAGAGACTTGTAGCAGAAAAAAGATACAAACTAAATTTGAGCTTTCTAGAGACTAATAGTTTGCCTCCAGGAAATGGTTAGTTTTACTAGTGTTAGACAAAATTCAACTGCAGTCATTTTAGATGATGGGTAAGTTGGGACATAATGAGTATAAAGATGATATTTCTTATGTAATATTTCATTGCTGATAATTCCTGTAAATGGCCCACATCCAAACAATTTATAAAATTGCTCATTCAGATGTATTGTGGACTTCCGTATGGTGATTGGTAGTGACTTGTGTTTGTCTATGCATCTAGGCATGGTGTCTGTTTTGGACTTGATGCAAGGTGGTTTTCCATCCCGAGCTTCATTTCATGAACTCTATAACATGTATAAAAAATATATGCCAGATAAACTTGCAAGATTGGATCCAAGACTATTTTGTAAGGTACAAATGCCACTCAAATTGAAACGTCTTAGGTATAAACTTGTCTTCCTACTAATTACTAGTTGGCATTTAACTTTTTAACTTTTATTTTTCAGGCTCTTTTTAAAGCTTTGGGCTTAAATGAAATTGACTACAAATTTGGGTTAACAAAAGTGTTTTTTAGACCTGGCAAGGTAAATATATATTTTTCTTTTAAACTTTTAACATAATGGATAGTTAGGGTTAGTGAATATTTTTAAGTATTTAATAATTTGTGTTGTTCTTGAATTAGAAGGTTGCTAACAACGTGAAATATATGTGTGTATATGTGTGAACACACACACATACACAATTTCCCTGCTTGTGAGAAGTTTACAATGTGTAATGCTCTGTGTATGATTTTTACAGTTTTATTCAGCTTTCAAAGTATTGGAATTGGACCACTGTTTACTTGACATTTTTTTACTTAACTAAGGGTTAAATACTTAAGTAAGTAATGGAAGAAAATACTTGCATTTTAAACATCAGAAGATTTTCTAAAACATATTAATTCAGTCTTCAGTGGTTTGAGATTTTCACAGTACTTTTGAGTTTTTATTGTGAGAAGAAGCTCCACTAAAGTATGATAGATAAATAAGGAAAAGGAAGTTGGATTAGAGTTTGTGCTGACGTCTCTCAAGCTATAGAATGAATGAATGAATATATAAATACTTTCGAATGTAACATGATTTTTTTTTAGGCTAACACATAGTCCTGCAGTTTTAGTATTCACAAGTTCTCTTACTAAATTATGAGACTGAGTTACAGAATACTTCATAACAAATATACACAGTACAGAAATATCTAAATGCTATTCACAATCTGTTAGTAATACTGTTTTCACCATTTCTAACTTATGTAACATTGATTGGATAATTGCATCCTCATAATTTTTAACATGATTATTACTATATTTAAATAGCCACCCACACTTGCTTGATTTAGCAGAATCGTTTAATACCTCTAGTGTCTTGAAAGATAAATTAATCATTGTAAATAAATGTGATTTTTCATTTTGAGACAGGAGATGAAAGGTATGTGTGCATTACCAATGTATGTGATTCCCTATGAATATTTTTATTGCAGAGGACCCATACCATTTCCTAAACAAGAAGAAAAATTGAGAGAAAAAGAATATATAAATGTTCCTAGTTGGATTAGCTTTAAACATACATATTTATCATAAACTCAAAACATTTCTCTTATTTCAGAACTATAGTAATTATTTAAGAATAGCCTGATAGAGAAAGCACTTGGTCTTTTTTACTTCCAGGAAAATTAGAAGGATTTGTTGAAAGCCTAAGGCAAAGATTCAAAGATATTTAATCTCATTATGTTGATTGGTGTGTGACATCGTTAATACTGCAGTGGGAAATTTGGTAAAGGGTAGAAATTAGTATGGAATTTGGTGTAAATAGTGGAAATAATGCATTTTATTTATTACAAACCTAATAGTTGTTTTGTGTTGTCTGGCTTTCAGTAGCGATTTCTTATCTCTGTCCAAAAAGGGGATGAGGGTTGGGAGAGACGGAATAGTATTGGTATGGTGCCTGATATTATATAGCTGACCTTCACTTATCAAGAGTTACATAAATGTATCTGAAAACGTGGGTGGGCCAATTCAGAGATATATTAGTCCTTTTTCATTCTTTTCTCAATAAAGCCTTGCCAACCATCTATAATTAAGTCATTTAAGATTTTTTTTTCTACTCTCATTATTGAATCTGCTACCTAGCAATGAGTAGCCTCTCTTACCTCCAAAAAAAGCTCCTGAAGGAAGGAAGAAAGGGGAAGCAAAATGTGGCCAAGTGTGTTTGGGTTTGCTATATGCTCTGCTAAGACGTGTCTGTGTAATTGGCATGCGACCATTTTTAGAAAGTTAGGTTTTGGACCTGAATTCTGTTTGCTTTGTGTCTTTCTGTATGTTTAAACACATTTCTCTTTTAATACTGATATTAAGTTATTTTACTTCCTAGTTTGCAGAATTCGATCAGATTATGAAGTCTGACCCTGACCACTTAGCAGAGTTGGTTAAAAGAGTTAATCACTGGCTAGTCTGCAGCCGCTGGAAGAAAGTTCAATGGTGCTCACTCTCAGTCATCAAATGTAGGTGTACTCCTTCACACCAAGATCTTCTCTTATTTTAGAAGTGAGATGGTTCTTGCAATGTAAAGTTGTCTCAGAGCTGATTGTTGGGCAACAAGGACTGACTTTTGTTCACACTGTGTCCCTGGTTCCTTAAGCAACAGCCCACATATCGTATGTGATAAGCTAGTATTTGCATTTTTAAAAATTTTTTTTGGGGGGTGTATGATACTTTCTTTATCTGAATGTGATATAGGGGTATTAATTTCATTGTGTCCTACACAGAACAGAACTTAGTAACTTGATACTTTTCTCCCTCTCTTCCCCCATCCCCAACACTATCCACTCATGTCACAGCCTTAAACCAGAACTTTTCTCTTTCTACCTATGTGGCAGCTACAGTACACATGCCAACAATTTCAAGATTGTAGCAGTCTCTTTTTTTTTTTTTTTTTTTGAGACAGAGTCTCACTCTGTTGCCCCGGCTAGAGTGCCGTGGCGTCAGCCTAGCTCACAGCAACCTCAAATTCCTGGGCTCAAGCGATCCTCCTCCCTCAGCCTCCTAGGTAGCTGGGACTACAGGCATGCACCACCATGCCCGGCTAATTTTGTATATATATATTTTTAGTTGTCCAGCTAATTTATTTATTTTTAGTAGCGACGGGGTCTCACTCTTGGTCTCTCCTTTTTATCCATGAAATCTTGTCAGTCACCAAATCCTATTGATTCCTCCTCCAAATACTGACATTCCTTCCTTTTTATTGTCGTTGCCTCAGCAGGGCCCCTTTCGCTCTCTTGCATAATAATTTCAGTAGCTCCCAAACTGATTTTCCTGACTTCCCAGAGTTCTGTCTCTAAACTAAAAGCCTTTTGTGTCTCTCCTTTAGTAGAAGGCAAAGTCTAAATTCTGAGAATGTTTTTCAGGGTTATAGGGTTTCAATTTTTCATGTTAGCCTCTTCCCCTACATTCCCTTCTTAGATCCTGTTCTTTGATAGGAAGCCAGTCAGAATCCTGAAAGACGCAATCTCAAACACCATAATCCCTAATGTCAGAATCCCAAAAGATCAAAATTCTGAAAATATAATTCTGGAAAAAATAATTTGAAAATTATTTAAAAGATATTTTCTTAAATGTTTAAAAGGGAATTTATTTAAGAAACATAAAAACACAGCAGAACACTTCATAGGCCACTTTACACAGTAAAATAGGCAATAATAACATATTTTTGCAAGAGTAAACACTCAGGGATGCATGTCTATAGCAGTTATGAGCAAATGAACTGTATTCATAAAGAAATAGGTCAAAAAGGGAAATATATAAACTCATATTACTATAGTCAGTAATCGTGTGCACCCAGCTTTATAACTGTACTCATCTGAAATACTGTGATAAACAAACTATCTTGTGACAAGATTGAACAAAAATTGCAAAGGGTCACCATGGCATTTGCAGTCACCCAAAGGGCAGAGACCTTAAAAAATCTTATCTTTCACAAATGCAGATGTACAAAAAGGACATCTCTTCATCAACTGAGGAAGTTTTAATGTTTTTACGTATACCCACAATGCTTATACAACAAATTCAGTGTTATAATGCATTTTTGTAGAGTCAAGTTTAAAAAAGAAAAAGTAAACAAATTAAATCCTCTGAAAGACTCTACACAATTTATACCTCCAGTATTGGAAATGATGCGAAGATAAAATACATAGCAAAATGTAAAAAATAATGCTGACAATCTAAAATAGTGACCAAAAAACTAACAAAAGAAAAACTGCAAAAACTAAAAAGAAAATTTGACATATGCAAAACCATATTACAGGGATTAGGGGCAATTACATAGACGTAGTTCTTAAGAGCTGGCTATCTTTCTTTTTTTCTTGGCTAGCTTTCTTGATCATTAACATTTTGAAGGCTTGCATCATGATGAACAGCTACTTTTTTTCTTTTAGGACATGGCTGTCCTTGGGGAGTATGTTTACATTCATTTTCTCTGTGACACTCTTTTTGAAATTCTTCTATGATTCCTGCAATTGGGATTTTTAGATATTAGGGATTTTAATCTCTAGGGCTTTTGATCTTTAGGGATTTCAACATTTGGGAATATGGGTTTTGGGATGGTGTCCTTTAGGATTATGATCCACACCCCCTTGACACACTCAACTGAGCTGCTCTTGTGTGAGTTTCAGCCAGGTGATAGCACTTGCTTATCTAGGACCCAGAACAAGGTTGAGAGACAGAATATTTTGGGGTTACCTGAGGATTTGTGGCAGACCTTTGTCAGGAGCTATCTGGGTATCATTCACTTGATTAAATTTATAATTGCCTCCCATACTCACCAGAGTACCTGGAATAGTGCTAGGTACATGAAAAGGATTCAGTAAATTGTTCCTTATTAATAGAATAATAAAATTCCTTTGGCCTAGTGAAAAGGAACCATGCAAGGATTATTATTGATGTCTTTTGTTAGATAATTATGAAAATGGATAAAAAGAAAACTATAATAAAAAAGATAGCAGAATCTCTTTTTTCCCATAATTTTCCAAGTAAAATATAAACATCTTTGTTACTGTAGTTCAGTGCTTTCAGCTTTATACTTTGCATTGTGATGGAAAACACATTGTATTAAAACTGTTTGTGCTATACCATTCATTTGTAGCATTTGTAAACTGTATCCTGTAGTGGTAGTGAGGTCAGTAACCAGGCAGGGATCTTTGCAGAATGTAAATAGGGAAGCTCTGAAAAAAAAAAATGGGTAGGCTAGGCAGAGTAGCATGTCACGCCTGTAATCCTGGCACTTTGGGAGGCTGAGGCAGGAGGATAGCTTGAGGCCAGAAGTTTAAGACCAGCCTGAGGAACATAGTGAGACCCCTTCTGTACAAAAAATTTTTTCAACTTAATAGATAGACAGATAGACAGACAAAAAACCCAACCAGCCAGTCAGTCAGCCAGCCAGGCATGGTGGTACGCATCTGTATTCTCAGCTACTCAAGAGGCTGAGGCAGGAGGATCGCTTGAGCCCAGGAGTTTGAGGTTGCTGTGAGCTAGGCTGATGCCACGGCACTCTAGCCCAGGCAACAGGGTGAGACACTGTCTCCAAAAAAAAAGTTTTTCAAGGTCAGGTCATCCTAGAAAATTCTGGGTAACTGAAGTTAAGTAGATTGTTTTACTGTAGGATTCTCAGAGGCTTCACTCTGTGTGTTCATTGTGAATCTTCAAAAGGAGGCTTTTGAAAAAGCCATGTAGTGTATGGCTTTTCATAAACTCATTTGATGGATGAATTCATTTTTCAATACATCTATTCATATTTCATAGAACAAGTGTTGCCTAGGGCAGTTGGAGAAACACCAGGGACGCATAATAAGGAAATAATGCATTTAAAATGTAAACCTGGCCGTGTACATGATATGCTTTTTATTTTTAAGAAGTATAGGAAATTTTGAGCTTCCAGTTAGTGACAAGTTAAAAAATAGTATAAGAAATTAAAGAAATGTTAAACTTCCTTATTTTGATGTCTGATATAATATGTTCATTGAAATTTTATATTTCTTGAGAATTGCTTTGTGGAAATGTAATTTTTATATATGTTGTATGTCCAATTTAAACTGAATAATTTTGTAATTTTGTTTACTCTTAAACATAGTGAAAAACAAAATAAACTATCGAGCTGAAGCCTGCATTAAAATACAAAAAACAGTTCGAATGTGGCTTTGCAAAAGGAGACACAAACCCCGGTAAGATGAAGAGTGCCTAAAAATAACCCTATAAAACCTAATTACTCTAATATAAACTGGCAATAAAGTCATAATGAAAGGCAGTTTGGATACTCAAGGAATTTTCTCATGCTATACAATTCATGCTATATCATTCTTTATAAAATGATATATTAATCTATTATTTGTAATATTTATTTGAGATTAATTTATTCATTACCTCATTACTTGCCTCATTCTACAAAAGGATGTGAAGTGGCTTACAAAAATGTAAACACTATAACAGGTTGAAATAAATGGTTGAGAGAAGCTCTTTTATTTTGTTCATTTTAGTTATTTGAGTTTCTTGATGATGTCAAGTTGACATTGTTTTTAAAAACATCTCATTAATATTTTGACCATATTTTTCAAGATCATCTGTAGGAATTATATTGTCTCACTATAAATTTAGTCTTTATTTCTTATTTGAATCTTTCGTTATTAATTTAGACTTTTTAAAGTTGACAGTCTGAATATCTATTGCTCCATCATACCTTTTCAAAGAGATTAGATAACTCTTTTAACTTCTTCTATGATTTGACTCTCAAAGTCTATAAACATAGAAGGCTTTAATCCTATTGGCAGGCATCAGTGTCATTCACACCCACATTTAATTCTTTTAACCCTCAACAAGAGATCTGAAAAAGAGAATACTAACTAAGATTGAAAAACAAATGAAATATCCTGCTTGGCAATATCTGCTTAGTATTTTATAAATGAAAAATCTACCTAAAGTGTTAAATGGTGAAATTAAACTCTGGTGACATGTTACGTGTACAGCATTGATGGCCTGGTTAAGGTGGGCACACTGAAAAAACGACTCGATGAATTTAATGAAGTTGTAAGTGCGTTAAAAGATGGAAAACCAGAGATGAATAAACAGATCAAGAATCTTGAAATTTCTATTGATGCTTTGATGGCCAAAATTAAGGTATGTAATTTTAACTCAAATGATTTTGACAAAATATTATCATTTAATATCTTTTGTTATTGGTATTGAAATTGTATAGAAAATGCTCTTATTTTTTCAAAGTAGAATATGTTAACAGGTATCAAGTTTCAGTGATGGCAAGTGGATTCTCATTCTATTATTACCTCTACTCTTACCTATGTTTGAAAAATTCATAGCAAAATTTTAAAGAAGACAGTTTCTATGCAATTTTCTTTGTTGCTAGGAAAGATATGTCTCCCCCCAAAAGAGTAACTAAAATACTCTGTGTTGGTAAGCTTTTGCATAATCATGATTTAGGATTAATGCAAATATTTTTAATGTGTTTCATGTTTTTCTACTTTCAGAAATTAATTTTTAAATTATAAAAGTAATGTAATATTATTGAAAATTTAGAGAAAACCACCAAAACTCCTAATACCCTCACACTAACATTCAACTAGAATATTTTTATGTATTCCTCTTACAGTCTTATTTTATATGCATACATTTTTACACAGTTCTTATCATAATACGCATTTCAATTTGTATCTCTACCATTATTTATACGCCTTGTTCGTGGTAACACATTATCTTCATAGAGGCTATAACATAATTTACTTAACTGTTATGAAAGTGGCAATTAGTTTCCTCCCCAATTTGTAGGGAGAAAATGGGGCCTCTTTTTTGTTTTGATTTTCATTTGTTTGATTGCTAGTGGGATTGGAAATTTTTCTATATGCTTATTTGTTAATCTTATTTCGTCTATGTCTTCCTATCTTTTCCTCAATTATATTTTAGGGTCTTAAGACTTTTCTGAGCATTTTTACAGGTCAGTGCAGATACGTAGGATATAATAAGTATCTTAAAGCGAGCTTTTCATATTTTCTCTACAGATATTTTACGTAGACAATGGTAAATCTTGGAGTAGAAAGGAGAAAAAAGATCAGTAGAGGAATGAAAATGCTATAGATAGACATGGCTGATTTTACAAACCTGCCAAGGACGATCCCTTTTTATGTGGTGGTATTATCGATGAAAATTAACTCAGCCACATTTTTTGAAGGCTAACTTAGGAAATCATCCAACAATTTTGGATATATTTAGTAATTTCTTAAATATTCTTTAGGTACTATTCGAACATTATTATTAAAGATTAGTAACCTTTGGCTAAATTAGCAAATCATTCCTTAAAAAATAATTTTTTACTACAGTATATTGCCTTGTTCATAGTACACCTGTAGATATTGATCACTTGATTTAGAAAAAAGAGTGAAATATTTGTGTGCAGAGATAGCTTTAAAAAAATTTTCTCCTGGTTTTTAGTGTACTTTTGTAAAATGGGCTTATTGCTTACCAACTTTCCCAGTTTTTGCTGTATGTGTGCATATTGGAATAGTTTTTTAATAATTGTGGTAAAAAGCACATAACATCGAGATTTATTATCTTAACCATTTTTAAGTGTTCAGTTTAGTATTGTTATGTTCACATTGTTGTGCAACAGAAGAGGTAATTTTAAGCACCTGTTTATTATTTTGCTTTTTAAGTCCACTATGATGACAAGACAACAAATACAGACTGAATATGATGCACTAGTCAAAAGCTCGGAGGATCTTCTGAGTGCATTGCAGAAAAAAAAGCAGCAGGAAGAGGAAGCAGAAAGGCTGAGGCGTATTCGAGAGGAAATGGAAAAAGAAAGAAAAAGACGCGAAGAAGATGAACGACGTCGAAGAAAGGAAGAAGAGGAAAGGCAGATGTGAGGCACTTATATTGTTTTGAGTTAGAAACTTGATAGAGCAGTGAATTCTTGGTAGTGATGGTAGTTAATGACTATTCTTAAAGCTGTATTCTGATTTTAACGGACTAATTTTGGAATAAGTTTGAAAGTTGTAAAAATAAGCTCATTTTATAATAATGATAGCATAAAATGATTTTAACTGTAGTCTGAATTTTGGTTAGATACTTAAACCTGAGGATTTCTTCTTTTTAAAGCTATGACTTGTACATTAATTTATAAGCTAGATAAAAGGCACTTCTACTTTTCTGCACTTTTAAAACTGGTAACATTTTGGGAGATGGCCATAGTAGGGTAGAGAGAAGGAATATGAGTTGCTTAGTTCAAGAGGGAGTAGAGGGAAGCACATGTAATTAGGGCCCTCCAGCCACGCTTTGTAACCAGGTTAATCTAGAGATGTTAAAGGTTATAGAACGTAACTGTGTTTGTTGTATATAAGAACAATTGCTGTCAGAGTAGGTTTTGTTTTATTCAGAATAAGTCGATGATGAATGTGGCTAGGAGGCTAATTTGAGTTCCCAATGTGTTGTCTATTAATAGTTAAATTGCCTTCTGAAGGATTCTTTATTTTTTATTAAGTCTTTGAAGAGTTTTCTATTTTTTGTTAGGAAACTTGAGATGGAAGCAAAGAGAAAACAAGAAGAAGAAGAGAGAAAGAAAAGAGAAGATGATGAAAAACGCATTCAGGTATACACTTACTGGACTGAATTTCTATCAAAATAGAATCTACAAAGTTATCAAAGAAGTGAAAACAAGATGTTTATTTGCTAGATAAGCTGTCATTGATTTATCTCAGAGATGAAAGGCAGTTTCTGAAGTGGTTATGGGAAGGGACTTTGGAGCTGGGGAAGTAGGTTCAAACCCAGGCTCTGTCACTGACAGAAATTGTGACATTGCACACATCATAATGCATAATTGTGGGCCACAATTTTCTCTCTGTAGAGTGGGGTAAGTAATAGTCGTGAGCATTAAATGAGTTAACACATGTTAGAGCATTCAGAATAGTGCCTAGTTCAATAAATATTAATATTAGCATCATTGTACCCAGGGGAAAGTCAAATGAGCATTCGCTTTTAAAATACTATGTTTTAAAAAATTATCATATAAGTTTGTAGATACTGGTATTAATAAATAAGGATTAAGATATTCTCTCCACTCCCAGTTTTCAAAAAGTCTCATGTCTGAGAATAATTGATCATGTGTTTGAGTTTCTGTTTGTCATGGCTTTCGTAATCCATCCTAAGCATAACCAACAATGACACAGAAGATATCAGGAATTTTTTTTTTTTTTGAGATGGAGTCTCACTCTGTTGCTTAGGCTAGGGTGCTGTGGTGTCAGCCTAGCTCACAGCAACCTCAAACTCCTGGGCTTAAGCCATCCTTCTGCCTTAGCCTCCCAAGTAACTGGGACTACAGGCATGCACCACCATGCCTGGCTAATTTTTTCTATATATTTTTAGTTGGCCAATTAATTTCTTTCTATTTTTGGTAGAGACGGGGTCTCATTCTTGCTCAGGCTGGTCTTGAACTCCTGAGCTCAAACAATCCGCCCGCCTCGGCCTCCCAGAGTGCTAGGATTACAGGCGTGAGCCACCGCGCCTGGCCCGATATCAGGAATATAGAGTGTTAGTCCTAGGATACTCATGTAATATTTGGGATACTTTTATCACAGTCATAGAATTGTGAAGCTATGGCTCTCCTACCTCTTTTTAGATTTGGGAATGAGGAAAGATGGGATTGTGTTTGAAGCATTAATCATAATATAGAAGAAAATAGAGACTGAAGAGATTTGTGGTTAAACAACATCTGTTCCTTAGTAAAGAACTTATATGCAACAGTTATGCTTTCTCTGTATTTTAAGTAGTGACGGGAATCATCAAGTAGACCAGTGAAGAACTCTTGCTGAAATGACTTTTCTGACATTGGCAGGCTGAAGTGGAGGCCCAGCTGGCCAGACAGCGGGAGGAGGAATCCCAGCAGCAGGCAGTGCTGGAGCAGGAGCGCAGGGACCGGGAGCTGGCCCTGAGGATTGCCCAGAGCGAAGCCGAGCTCATCAGCGATGAGGCCCAGGCCGATCTGGCGCTCCGGAGGTACTGGGCCCCTGGGTGGGGTGTAGCACCCTCTCCTTTGCTTTCTTCACCTCTCTGCTTCTCGTTTCCATGTGAAAGGGAGTAAGAGAAAACCATATTCCATAGGTTCTGATATATTTGAAGTATTTTAAAATTTAAAATTCTTTGTATCCTCTTTTATACCCAAGTAAGTGAAGTAATTGATTTTCCATGAAATTGTTAAACCGTTGAAAAATATTAATAAAACTGTAGGCCAGGCGCAGTGGCTCACGCCTGTAATCTCAGTACTTTGGAAGGCCAAGGCAGGAGGATTGCTTGAGGCCAGGAGTTCGACACCAGCCTGAACAAGAGGGAAATTCCCATCTCTACAAGAAGATGGAAAAAAATCAGCTGGGCATGGTGGTGTGTGCTTGTAGTTTTAGCTACCAGGGAGACTGAGGTAGAAGGATAGCTTAAGCCTAGGAGTTTGAGGTTGCATTGAGCTATGAAGACACCACTGCACTCTAGCCTGGGCAACAGAGCAAGACCATGTCTCAAAAAAAGAAAAACAAAAACAAAAAAACGAAGTTATGTGAATGTGGTCTCTGTCTCTCTCAAGATATTTAATTGTACTTTATACTATCTGTGTCA
>CAUYRT010105092.1:0-12737 GCA_963574885.1 Lepilemur ruficaudatus | reverse complement strand
ATCATAACTCAGTAAACTAGAATTTCTTATTGTCTCTCAAAACATTATGGTTTCATATTTTCACGAAGGTATTTCTTCTTTTTTAGGCATTCCTGATTTTTAATCCCTGTTGCCTTTGAAATGTTCTATTAATATTACTCTCTGTTTTTAATTAATCACAATTTAAAACTCAGCACCTGGTTAGATCTATTCAATAACAAAACATCTGTTGTTTTCTAATAGAATAAATTAGCACAGCTCCTTTTTTGTGGTATTTTCACTGAATGAATGCTTAAATCAAATGACAGATTTAAACTCTTATTTGACATATTCATATAAATGCATATTCTGAACCCCCTAACAAATATATTAAATATATAATGACCATAAACTATTATCCATTTCCCACCTGTGACCTCACCTTTGGTATAGTAGATCAGGGGGCAGAAATTCATTATAGGATGAGACTAGAGTCCTCATTAAGTAAACAAACAGTTCAGTTTACTTCTCTTTCTCGTCATACCAACTCATGTAAAAATGGAAACACCCAAAGCTTACTTCTGTTATTTTTGAATATAGAATTTCCATTCATAAATGGAAGGGGCTCCTGACGGAAAGAACTATATTGTAATTAAAGCCAAGGTTAGGTAGTGAGATGGAAACTAACTGTCAGATACAACACAGAGAGCCTATGATATTACACTATAAATGCACATGTAGTGTCTTGCATTCTTTGGGCCAAGAATCCTTGGTCATTTGAGGGCTCTGCTACTTGACGCATTATCTGGTAGATTGGCAAGTGAAATAGACATACAATGCCAAAACCCAATGCTACTTTGCAGCTTCCCAATTTCCATTAAAGGCAAATAGAGTCCTCGTCTCCCATCTCCCATATAAACTCCCTACAGAACTATCATATTTAAATTTTTATATTTTATAAAATGTTATTTCAAATTTCTATGTAAACTAGATTTTTTGAATACACCTCACAGAATCCCTCACATTAATGACTTCAATAAATTTCAATACTATAATTTGAATTAAGACAGCTCAGTTTTCCACTGAAACTTTATACTTGTATCTACTTTTCTCATTTTGTATGAATTGATTATAAAATTCTTCAATAACCCTTAATAGCTTTCAGGGTAAAGTTTAAACTTCTAAATTAGTGCATACAGTGAATAATGAATGGTGTGACATCTTACTAACGCCCCAATTTAAATTCTACTATTCCCTCTGCATATACAACTTTTTCCAAGGAAATCAACCAACTTGAGTTTACCTGAATGTGAATGGTAATTTACATTTACACATAGCTTATTTTCTGTCCTAAATGATTACCCAGAATAAGCCTGGTATATTCTACACCAAATAAAAACCAGGATTTTATTCATACCACTTATTAAATTATGTAAGTAGATACATAGATACAGGTATTAATATTTGCATATAGTTGTATACGTAGATTGATAAACATAGAAATATACATATTAAATGAAATTTGATGTATTAGTTTCCTATTGTTTTTGTAACAAATTATTCTGAAGGTAGGGGTTAGTGGATTAAAACAACACAATTTATTATCTTTTAGCTCTAGAAGTCAGAAGTCTTAAAATCAAGGTGTTGGTGGGGCTATGTTCCTTCTAAAGACTCCAGGGGAGAATCCATATGCTTGCCTTTCCTAGCATCCAAAAGTTGCCTGCATTCGTTAACTGGTGGCTCCGTCTCCATCTTCAAAGCCAGCAGGACAGCATCTTCAAACCCATCTCTGACTCTGACCCTCCTGTCTCTCTCCTATATGGACCCTTGTGATTACATTGGGCCTACCTAGATAGTCCAGATAACCTCTTCATCTCAATATCCTTAACTGAATAACACCTTCAAAATTTGTTTTACCACATAAAGTGACATATTCACTGGACTGTTTTCTATTTGTGGAATATGGAGGTTGGATTAATTAATTTCTTCAATCCCTTTTACTTCCACTATCTCTATTCCAAACTTTTAATGGTAATATTAATATAGTAATCATTAAAAATTAAAGTGATTTGAAATTATATTATATGTAAATATCATTTAATATATGATATATATTATGATATAACATCAAATTTACATATTAAAATATGTTGGTTTATAAGTAGAATCATAATTCTCACTCCTACATAGTACAGGAAGACATGGAAGACTTTTCACTAAATTGAAAGTTATTGTTTTTTTATATATTTATTGTTATTCAATACCAAACTCTTATTTCCTGGGGTTGCCCTACAGTGAGCAATCATTCTCTAAGGGCATGGTGGATGAAATTTCTTCCACCACGAATACAGTATGAGTGAATGAAGTTGACATGATTCCCTAAAGCAAGGGTTAGCTAACTATGGCTAAAGTGAGTGACATCATCCCTGCCACCTGTTTTTGCAGATGAAGGTTTATTGGAACACCACCATTCCTGTTTGTGTTATCTAAGATGCCTTTTACATTACAATAACAGAGTTTAGTAGTTGCAGCAGAGACCACAAAATCTACAAAGTCCATTACAAAAGATAGTTGCCAACCACTACTTTGAGAATAGTACAGAACTAAATAAACACAAAAAACAGCAACATTGAACAACAATAATAAAAAATGCGAGGATGAGCATGCCTAACAAATGGAACTTGAAAAATGAACAAGAATGTGCATTTTATGCAAGGTATTCTTTTGGTTGAGTAAATTAAGTATATTTCAATTGCAGGGTTTCAAAAATGAAAATTGTTTATAAATATATGTGTGTAATGTCAATTTTAGAAAACAGTATGGGCCTGTGAGCTCTTTCCTATTGTTAATGAGCTGGATCAAACTTACAGTAAAGGGGTTGCAGTATCATCCACAAGTCTTGATGGTTAAACCCTATGGCCAACACAAGAGTGATTGTTTATTGGCAATGGACACATCAGAATCAAGTGAGTTCTAAAGCTGAAAATCTAATATAATATCTCTGAAATCAGTAAATTGTTTAACATGGTATAATCCCCAAGGACTTTATAATTGTAAATGTCAAGAGAGGTCCCTAGCAATAGTTGTATGTTTTGGAGGGTTTTCATCAATGTATTTAGGGGAGCTTAAGCTCAACAAGGAAGTCTTTCAGTTGCTGAGCGATGCCTCTTGCTTTAATGAATATCATTGGTTTTAATCTGAGGTCCCTTGATGGAGGTTTGATTTGGTTGCACATGGCCTTCATCCTGCGGGTCCAATATCCACACTACTGACTTCCTTTCTTATGTAAGGGAAAGAAATTTGAAGCTAATAGAATCCTTATGAGTCTATTATGTGATCTATTTACACTATTTAAATGTTTTCCTTGCTTCTACATTAGGACCCAAATAGTGAATGACATCCTGGATAATTACTCTTATGGAAACCCCATGTTGGTATGAGCTTCTAATTTTTTTGTTGTTGTTGTTAACTGTCAATTTTATTTGTGAAGTCCAAGCTATGACTCACAAAGGATAGACCCAGTAGAGAAAAGGGGGAAAAAAGGTTCATTTCATTACACAACCCAGTAGATGTTGTGGCCTAGTGAGAGGTCTTTATAAATTTAGTGGTCCTACTAAAGGAGACATCATTGCTTATGTCATGACTTTTGAAATATCCTAGTACCTTGACTACCTACCTACCTATGAAAAATATCATAAGGAAAAGAAAAGGTTAAAAGGTACAGATGCAAAATTATTTGCTTTTCAGTGAAATTGACATATTATTTTTATGTAAATGCATCTTCCCTCTTCCTATTCTGTGAGCAATTTTTCTCACAGAAGGATTTTTAGACTAATTGTTGTATCTGCCACTTGCTAAATCTGTTTTCTAAATTACAAATTCAGCCTTCACTGCGGGTGTACTGCTAGTCACTTCTTTCACAAAAGATCTTTGTACTAATTGTTTTATCTGCTGCTTGCTAAATCTGTTTGCTAAATTATACCTTTCATTGAAATAACACCAAAATCTACTCAGGAAGCAATTAGTAGGTATTGACATTTTTTAAAAAAGCAGAGCTTATACACTTTAGACTGTGTAGGAGGGCCTGAAAGATAGATGTACAAATAATGTATCAGTCAAGGGGTTCCAGGGCTTTTAAGAGGACATAATGTTATTTTACAAATGCATTTGCTAAGAGATTTGCTAAAAGTAGGTCTCTTGGTGCTCAATGTGCCTAAAACCATGTGTATTGTTGAGACTTTTTAATGTGCTATTTAATAAAATAAATCTTTCAGATATTTGTTCTGAATTTAAAATAATGATGTTCCACTTAGATTTTAAGTTTTCTTCTCAAAATCAATTACCAAAACTATAATCAATTAAGATTTACTGAGTATATTAGTTTTGCCTCAATAACAGACATATTAAGCCCTATGCTTCTGATGGTTAAAAAAGACATAACAAAATGGGTTTTATTACCATTATTGTATATTGCTATGTTGAATTTTAAATTCATGAACTAATATCCATTTGTTATTCTTTAAAAATAATACTTATGAAATTATTCATTCATTCTTGATAGTTTCAAATATCGCAGGGAAACAATCTGTACAAACAAACCAAAAGGAAGTTGAGGAGATTGGTGAATAGATGTCAAATGAAATTAATCTCTCGTTCCTGCCAAAAATCACAGGTGAGGTTTTGAATTAACTGTATGATTTATTCCACTTTGGTGATACTTCTCTAGTGTTTCATTTAATGAGATATATGAATAATGTGAATGTTCTTAGTCCAACTGTATTTTACTAGTAGTAGAAAAATTTCTAAATTTCAGGATAAAAACAGGCTTCTATGCCCTATGTTCTCTTTCCCAATGGTAATCTATTTAAAATTAAAGGTACATATTTCAAAACTATATGGGAGAATGATTTTAAGCTTGGACTTTCAAACAATACAATTTTGTCATGGATTCCCAACTTATGAAAACAACCTTTAGCACAAAACATTCTATATCTAAATGGAAACTAACGCAAACAGAATTAAAAGTTCTCTATTAGAACATGTTTTCTTGCAGCATATTTGGCAACTGTCTTAATCTGGGTTTTGCTGCTATAAAGAAATATCTGAGGGTGGGTAATTTATTTTAAAAAAAAATATGTTTATTTGGCTCATGGTTCTGCAGGCGTTACAAGAAGCATGGCACCATCCTTTGCTTCTGATGAGAGCTTCAGGCTGATTCCACTCATGGCAGAAAGTGAAAGAGAGCTGGTGTGTGCAGAGATCACATGCAAGAGAGCAAGCGAGAGGAAGGGGAAGGAGGTGCGAGGATCTTTTTAACAAGCAGCTCTGGCAGTAACTAAAAGAATGAGAACTCATTCATTGCCTCAAGGACAACACAAAGCCCTTCATCAGGGATCTGGTCCTATGACCCAAACAGCTCTGAGAAATATGTCCATTATTTTGGAAAGAATATAAACAAACAGTTACTGTGACCAGATTAACAATAAGTCTGGCCTTGAATGATACTGGGGTGTGAGTACTTTATTGACGCTCAAAAAAGAAATACATTATATTAACAGAGTTTTAATTTTATTTCTGATAAAATATCTGGAAATAGTGATCATTTAAATTAGGGAAATCAGAGTAAGAATATTGCTTACTCTGAAACATTCTTTGTTGCTATTTTAGAAGTATAATGACCAAATAAATATGCACGTACACTCTAACATATAAATATATAGATATATATAATTTCCATGAATTTATAATTTTACCAAAATAAAAATAAATCTTTTAAAAGATAAGATTCTCTACACAAATGCCAGCTTAAAAGGAATACAATGACTAAACTGAAATGTAGTTTTTACTTGAGAACTAAAATATAAACTGTTAAATATTATTGGTTAAATGTTATAATTTCTGTTTTTTTGGGGGGGACATGTAATGACATGGCTCAGATTTACTTAACATTCTACCATGTTTTTGCTGATTTTTATCCTTATATTTTATTGAATAATTAAATATTGATTTTTAAAATAAATTTACCTTACTAGAATTTAAGGATCCCATTTTGTCATACTTTATCCTAAATGACAAAAAATAACTTTATTCAAAATGTGTTGATCCTTGGTATTTATTTGTTGGTATAAAATTCTTATTTATATTATTAAATGAAGTGAGTTGAATCATAAAGGATATATAGTTATAAAAATATTCTCAACAGTTCTGTTACATGTATTTATAATTATTAAATCATTCAGTTAAAAAACAATATACTTCCATAAAAAGTCCTTTATTCCAAACCTTTACCATAACATGTGTTTTAATTTTGAACTGTTCTGCCACATTTTAGTAAAATTGCTGTCTAGAATATGAACACACAACAGTTCACATATCTAATTGCATCTTTTCATTGTTTTTATTTTGCATCCTCTAGTCACCTTTTCTGTTTGAAATTCTTGTCTCCTTTGTAATCTGTGACAGAATCCTTTTCTTGATTTTTATTCTATATTGGTGACAACTAGATTTCACTTTCCTTTTTGATGCATGCACAACTTAAATGCAATTTTTTTAGAATTTTATTATTTTTTAAATTTCTTTTCAAGCTATCCCTTGGTAACCGCTCTCAGTGTTCTTTATACAGATTCTTATAAAACGTAAGTCTTTTGTGTTTTTCTCATGTCTCTGTAATCCAGTCTCACATTAGCAATAACCTGTAGATATATTCACTTGCTAACTTTAAACTTAATATGCTTAAAATATAAATTATAATAATTTCTTAAATCACAACCCCTGCAGGCATACTTATTTGTGTCATCTATAGTATTACATATTTAATCTATGTTTCTGCCTGATTTTTACAGTAGCTGAATCATTTCAAGGTCTAGGTCTGGTGACTACTTTATCTTTTGACCATGGCTAATTTTTCTAGTTTTTTTTTTTTTTTTACAATGCATCTTCTTAAATATTATGATGAACAGTGTGTGCAAATGAACAGGAGAGAATGAAGTAAATATTGTGTGTACTTTGAAATGGATGTGCTTTTTTCTTTTGTCAAGTTATGAATATGAGGTGTTTAGTCAATCTTAGGAGTTGAGTTGGGTTTGAGTTTTGTTATTTCTATAATTATCATCTTTCTATTGAGATTTCAAGTTGTTTCTGTTTAGGGAAGCTGATACCATGTGCTGGATTTGGGTATGGGATGTCAAAGAGATTTTTCAGTCTTCCTACTCCACTCTCATCTTTCCATAATCCCTGAACATGCCTGTACCACAAAAGGTCTTTCTCTAGATATGCTGCCATTGCAATTACTTGATGCACCGGTCAAAGTGGATGTGGATGTAGGGATGGTTCTCTCTTCAGCTTCTCCAGCCTCATTGCACTGGCCTTTGGAGATGGAATGTTGTCAGTGTTCCACATGACAGCCAAAGTCTGCCTTGTGTCTGAGCCAATATTGGGTAGGAAACAGTTTTTGTAACTTACCATGGCAATGCTGATCTCTGCTTGGATCAGTGCAGGATTCTCAGCCCCAAGTAGGCTCCTTGGCTTCTTGCCCTCCACCAAGCACTGCTGCCTTTTGCTTCTATTTTTTTTTTTTTTTTCTCAGAAGCATTGTAACATTGCCTGGAATCAGGGCAAGGACAGTGTTTTCCAGCTTCTTTTCCAATCATTTTGCTTATTGCTTGATACAAAGCTTATTGTGGTAGCTGAGGTAATTTCTTACCCTTTCCTCAAGGATAGATGGCTTTTGCTTCTACCTTGAAGCAGTGGGTCTAGTCCACAGCCCTGGAGACAGAACCATTCCCTGCCTTTAATGAAGCTATTTGTGGTGGTTGCTTCTCTGTGAGAGAAAGGTCCAGAAAATGGTCAGAGCTTCATGCCACTGACCAACTTAGAGTTTTGTGTTTTTGTCCACCTGAGAGTCTTCTGTCAGCTATTTGTCCTGACCTTAATTTGTCTCATTAATAACTAGCGACGGAAAAACTTCAAAAGTGATTGTCAACTCCCTCGTATCTGGGGCTCCCAGGGGATTCCAAACTGTCATACTTTACAACATTTGATCCTTAAGAATTTGTTAAATTGTAGTTATTTTCTTCTTTCACACTTTTAAGGTAGTTGATTTTTTTCTATTATGTTCCTTCTTTTCTCTCCTTAGAAAGGCCCGTCACCTTGGTTCACCTGGTAACCTTGGAGCCACAGTTCCCTGATGTACTTGAAAAAAGTTAAGACTCTGTTGATTTTCCTGGTTTTTTGTTCTTGTTGTTTGTTTATTTATTTGTTTTGTTTTAAGGTGGAAGCAATATCCTTTTGTGGCTTTCTACATCCTAACTAGAGGCAGAACTTGAGTGCAAGTAATTCATTCAGGGTTTTTTTCCTGGAAACAGTGTTGAGTGAATGTGACAGTGAGTAGCCAGTGGAAGGGAGGCACTGCGGATTGCGTCGAGGAGTAGGTTTTAACTATATAATTGGAAACCTCAAGGAGACTGTGTAACACTCGTGTCAGGGTTTTCCTACCTGAAAGGTAAGAAAGCTGGGTTGCTTATACACTCATTATTTTTCTCCATCATTTCCATCTCTATGAACTTATTTCTAAAGCTATACTGCTAAGCAAGTTATTTATTGAAAATATAGATTTATCTTTCCGGTATTTATGTTTCTGGATGTAATTAATGATTTAAATACTTTATTCCACTGATTTTTTTCAAAACTGTTATATTTTTTCTAATTCTGATCAATTTATATATTTTAATGTACTTGGGAAGAGACAGGAATTTTTGAGAAACATTTAATTTTAATAAGCATATGTAAAATTTATTTTGTATTACATATTATATGCAATGGGGTTACAGTTTATTTTAGTTTATTTTTTTATGGATGCTTCATAGAGTTCTGTGAATATGGATGGATTCTGGTGGTAATTTATATATGTCTGTTAAAACATCACCTGTGTATATCAGTCCCCAGAATAAAATGTAATTAAACCTCTCCGAACTCAGTAGAGTCTCAATTTGATCTACTCTCTACCTATTGTGATGAATAGATGTGACTGGAAATGTAGCCATCAGAAAATGTGTAGTAAGAAAATAGGGCCAGCTGTGTCTGCTACTTGTGATGAATCACGTTGGTGAGAATCTAAGACTATGTCCTATTCAACCCTCTAGGTACCATCTTTGGCTTAATAATATGCTATATTGTGGGACTCTGAGGAGGTTAAAAAATACAGAGGCCAATCATAGAGAGAGTTTTAAAATCAAGAGCTCAAATGCCGATGAGAGGTTATGGAAGAAGAGCCCTGAAAAGGGACCGTTGCATTTGGCAACATAGAGGTCATGCAAAAGCAGTTTTTGTATAGTTACCGGGATAAAAGGGCCTCAGGAGAGAACCTGAGACAAATGATAATATGGAAACAGCATTTTTCTGCCCATGAAAGGGAAGACAGCAATGGAGTGGCAGCCACTGTGGGGTGCATTTGTGTGTTTGTTTGCTGTTTCATTTGGGAACAACTGGAGTATGTTCATATATTCATGGAAATTTTCCAGTGAAAACTGGCTATTAGTAACACAAGACAGTAAGTGGTATAAATACTAGAGTGAAGTTCTTGCAAAGGATATATAATTTAAACAGAAAATAACTTCATGAATGGGCTATATTACATCAGAACAAGGAGACCATAGTAGTTAAATACTTCATCATTTGTTAAAATAGAAAAAATAAATATAATCACTGCAAAAGCAAAGATTCATGACTTGAAGTGTCATGATGAACAAGACCTTGGTTGATAGCTTCTACTTTCCCATTGAAGTGAGAAACTTTGGGGACAATATCTGTGTAGGAGTGTTGGTATATTCAAAACACTTTTTTTTAAAAAAAAGTTATACATTGTCACTAGTGCTACACATCATCAGAGCTTTAAAAATAGGAAAATATTTAACTAAGTAATAATAATTTTTGTAGTAAAAATTATTTCCTCTAAGCTCCAAAGCAGAGACAATTATGTCCTACTACAAAAAAAAAAATACTGTCATATTAATGTAGATAAGAGATTTCGAGGGAATTTATGTCTTCCTTATTTTCTATTAAAAACAAAAACAAATAAATAGCATTTTTAGTTTTTTACTGAAGAATTGTTTAGTTTTTCTACTGATCTAGCACTAGCTTGACAAAAATAGATAATTGAGACTTTCCGCAGACACTTGACTTAATCACAAATTGGTTGTAGGAATGAATGATCTAGAATATTTTTATAAACTCTAAAACAGCAAACATAGTCATATATTTATTTGAAATGCAGCAGCTGAGAAAGCATGGGCACCAATATTTTCAATTAATATGTCATGCAATCTGATTGTTTTTGAGTAATTATCAGAGACTGACACAAGGGAAGTATTCTAATCACACAGTTTTGATTAATCTAATCACTCCTTCACTGTGCCTATGCAAATAATGTCCCCATTGGTGTTCTAATTTGAAACAACAGGTTTCTTTTATTAATGGATAAAAGGAAGTTACCAGTAATAACAAAAGTATCATGGCTGCATATTAAATTCTGAAAGCAATATGACAGAAATAATAAAATTAATTACTGAAAGAGGAAAATGAAAGTGAGTTGACGTACATTTGCCTGGGAAAATTCATAACTGCCCAGGGTCATGAAGAAATGGAGAAAGACATTTGACAATTAAATATGCTGTTTCCAGTTCTGAGTCTTTTAAGTGCCAATTATTTTCATCCCCTTTGTAAATAAACCAGGTTAGGAGTACAAGTTCCTTTAAAATATTATTAAACATATGTTGTTATTATTATTTAATAGATTGTCCACGTTTTTACCCTCCTAATCCACAACTAAAGTTATCTTGTTTTCATGCTATGTGCTTTGGGAAAACACTCCTCAAACTGTGCTTTCCTCTAAATGCCATAACAATCAACAGTCAACAGCACAGAAGAAAACTTCTGTGATCTAATGTGAGGTTTTTTCCTACACACCAAGCAGCAGACACCCGCTGGGTGTCCACTAATGCTGTGGTCACCAATGTCACCACTCCCCAGGCTGTAGCCTGGTAGGAACTGGGCCTCACAGCATGAGGTTAGTGGCAGGCAAGTGAGTGAAGCTTCATCTATATTTACAGCCACTCATCATCACTGGCATCACTGTATAAGCTCCACCTCCTATCACATCAGTGGAGGCATTAGATTCTCATAAGAGTGAGAACCCTACTGTAAACTGCACATGTGAGGTTATCTAGATAACCGGGATTCTCATAAGCCCGCTCCTTATGAGAATCCAATGATGCCTGATGATCTGAGGTAGAGCTGAGGTGGTGATGCTAGAACTGAGGAGCAGCTGCAAATACAAATTATCATCAGCAAAGAGCTTTGACTGCACAATAAATACAATGCACTTGAATCATCGCAAACCCATTCCCCCTGCCCAGTCCGTGGAAAAAATTGTCTTCCGTGGAATTGGTCCCTGGTGCCAAAACGGTTGCAGACCACTGCTCTAATACAATTATGACACTATCTAACTGGAGATAGTGTCAGGTCCCACAAGGTGAGGGCTCAGTTCCAAAATTGCCTCCCCTACATGCATACCAGTCACAAAGCCAGGTCTCCAGAGCTTCTGACTGACCAGCATCAAGTTGGGGTTGGCACAACCCCTTCCCTCTTTGGGTTTGATTATTTTGCTGGAGTGGCTCACAGAACTCAGGGAAACACTTACTTATGTTTATCAATCTATTATAAAGCATATTACAAAGGATACAGGTGAAATGATGCATAGAGCAAGGTATGGAGGAAGGTGTGTGGAGCTTCCATGCTTTCCCTCAGTGTGCCACCCTCCACGAACCTCCATCTGTTCAACTGTCTGGAAGCTCTCTGAACCTAGCCCCCTGGGGTTTTTATGGAGGCTTCATTACATAGGCATGATTGACAACCATGTAGAAATATGTCTGGACTAAAAGCTCATGATCTAAACCCAGAAAGGCCTGTCCAGATTCTTCCTGGCATCTCTGTGCAGCATTCCTTCCTCCAGGCTATGAGGCAGGACCCTCTCTAGAATGAGGCTCTTTGACCCACAATCAAATTAGAGTCCTGCCTTGGACAGGTGAAAGGAGGACAGAAAAAGTTCAGAGAGAGATATTCTATCTCCTGAAGCCTGCTTGTGATGCCTAGAGTGTCCCAACATTATAAAAAAGACTATGGGAGTTATGAGCCAGAATTCATGAAAAAAAACCAATATATATATTATAATACCGCACTATGTGATTAAATACTCACAAAGCTGACTGGAATAAGCTAATTCAAAAACAGATAACAGCTGTATGACTCACTTATTTTTAATCTAATAAAACACAAATATGTGCACTAAAGAAAGCACATAGTTTATTCACAAAAAGAAATTCTAATGGGATCTTGAAATGAGGTATCACTTTTCTCTAGTGAGAAGAGCCTGCATCAAAAAGTCCCCAAATAATAAATGTTGGCGTGGTTGTGGAGAGATAGGAACACTCATACACTGCTGGTGGGACTGCAAACTAATACAACCTCTGTCGAAAGTAATATGGAGATACTTCAAAAAGCTACAAGTAGAACTACCACTTGATCCAACAGTCCCATTACTGCGCATCTACCCAAAGGAGAAAAAGACATTCTATAAAAAGACACTGCACTAGAATGTTTATGGCAGCACAATTCACTATTGCTATGTGGTGGAAACAACCCAAGTACCCATCAATACATGAGTGGATTGATAAAATGTGATATATGTATACCTTGGAATTCTACTGAGTCACAAAAAATAATGG
>CAUYRT010105091.1:0-14124 GCA_963574885.1 Lepilemur ruficaudatus | reverse complement strand
GAAAACTACAAAGCATTTACAGTACAATGTTTACAGTCACACTTTGTAGTGAACTGATTTCCCAAAATATATTACCACTCAAGTTGACTTATCTTGTTACATTCAAAAATCTACTCTGTCAAAGTAGTCCATAGTGTACATACATAGTGCTCCAACTGTATCTACGTACAACCAACACTCCATTTTAAGTGTACAATTAAATGATTTGAAGTGAATTTACCAAGGTGCACATGCCCATCTGTTCTTGTGTGCTGTCTATGGTATCCATTAGAGTTCTTAGCATATTAATCAAAATTATTTTAAATTCCTGGTCTGATAATTCACATATCTCTGCCCTATCTGGTTCTGATGCTTGCTCTGTCTCTTCAAATTTTTTTTTTTTACTTTTAGTATACCTTGCAATTTTTTCATGATAGCCAGATATCATGTGTTAGGCAAAAGGAGCTGCTTTATATAGGATTTTAGTAAGATGCTTGTAAGGTGTGGAGGAAGAAGAAACATCTGTAGTCTCATGATTAGGTCTCAGTCTTCAAGTGAGCTTGTGCCTCTGAACTGTGAACTTCATCAGTGCTTCCCATGACCCTTCAATCCCCCTTAGTTAGGGACAGGATGGCTAGAGTGCGCTGGAGTGTTGGGTATCTCTGTTTCTCCATATGGAAGGCTAGAGCCAGCTAGAGTTGGGTATTTCTGCCCCCAGGTAAGTTAGATGTTGATAAAACCCCAGCAGGTTAAGCTCTGGTTAAATAGTTTCTCAGGGCATGCCGTGTTAAGAACAACAGAATACTCTGTTATATTTTAGAATGGTTCCTTTTCCCCTCCTGCTGCTGGAACACAAGGAGTTTTTTCTTCAATATTCACTGTGAAGACCTGGTTAAGTTCCTGGTAAAACTCACAAAACTGTGTCCTATTGGAGAATTGCACTATCAGAATTCCACAGTGACGCTTCAGAAATTCATCGATTACAATTTAGATTTTCCTA
This sequence comes from Lepilemur ruficaudatus, assembly GCA_963574885.1. Taxonomy (NCBI): domain Eukaryota; kingdom Metazoa; phylum Chordata; class Mammalia; order Primates; family Lepilemuridae; genus Lepilemur; species Lepilemur ruficaudatus. The sequence goes on along the minus strand of CAUYRT010105091.1, from coordinate 13,145 downwards.
CCCGGCACTGGTTCCTGCAGAAGTTTCTGCTTATGGGTATCTGCTGTAGTAAGTTGTGATTCTCTGAAGTCACCTGTCTCTCCAGTTTTGGGGACAGTGGTTTGCCCTATGACCTTACTTCAAGAAGAGTTGTTGAATTTTCAGTTTGTTCAGCATTTTACTTAACAGGATGGAGTGGATCCTTCAAAGAGTCTTACGTGTAGGAATGAAAACCAGAAATGCTTTGCCTTTTTTATGGTTTCTCTTCATTTGCTGGACTTATAAGTTTTGGAATCTCAGAAACTAGTACTCAGTACTCTTTGTATTTCTATCTATAATGTTTCCTGAAGTTATCCCATCCAGTCCTGTGGCCTTAAACATCATCTAATGGGTTCTGGGTCCAGGTAAGATGGAGCAAGCCCCCTTTCTCTTGTCTCTTCTACTAAACACAACTATAAAACTGGATGGAATGCACACAGCATATATTTGAGGGCACTGAAAAATAAACAGTAGCAAGGAAATTATGGAAGAAGATCAGAATTCAAAATTTACCACCATTGAACTCTAGTGGTGAATTTATCATTTCCCCCTCTGGTATCCCCTAGCCTGAATGCTAAACAGCATGAAATACAAAAGTAGACATTGTTCTAGACAGAGAGAGCACCAGGAAAAGCTCTCTAGTTCTGGCTCAAGGAGCAGGCAAAGAACTCAATCCTCAGAGAGAGTACAGAACCGCCCCCCCCCGCCATTTTGCTTTTTTCTCCTCTCCATTCTCTCACACCTCAGCCCCTAAGCAATACTGAGGCAGCAGCAGCAGAGGCTCCATGTAGTGAGAGCCCACAGAAGTCAAAAAGAAGGGAACCTTTGCTATTTTTGGAGCTGTGATTCTCAAGAGAATGGGAAAATCTCCTTTGCTGCTTCTGTGTGTGTGTCCTCTCATCCTCTCACTGCCTGGCCCCAGATATGAACACAGTCACCGACATATGGGTTGGCACAGGGCAATTAAATCTCTCCCTTCCTGGTTGAAGGTCCAAAAGGGAGAAGATCCAAGTATTCAGAAAGTACTAAAGAGATCCCAGAGAAGAAAGAGCTTGTAAAAGTAAACCTATCAATTTGCTTCTGAACTTCTGGGCTCACCCTAAAGCTGTGCATTTGTGAATCTGACCCTAACCAGTTTACCAATAAGCTAAGAGATAAGATGGTCCACTTCCCAGATCCCAGACTTGCTAATGGGTTGTACACATGCAGGAAAGATCCGAATAGCAATGTAAAGGTCTGGAAAACTGAACTGATACTGAAATATAGTCCCTGGAAAGTTGGCTGTGCCCTTTGACCTGAACCTGACAAAGTCTGCTAAAACGAAAATATAAAAATTTTCATAGGACTTAAACAAGACCCAGAATCTCATTATTTAATGTTCAAAATGTCTATGGTACAATCCAGAATTTTTTTGCATATAAAGAAACAGGAAAATAGCAACTTACATGAGAAAAGACAATCGACAAATACCAATATTGAGATGACACAGGTGTTTGAATTATCTGACAAAGACCTTAAAGCAGCTTTTATACAAATATTCCAACAAACAATTTCAAACACTTATGAAATGAATGAAAAATAGAAAGTCTCAGAAAATAAGTAAAAATATAAAGAAGACCTACACAGAAACTTAGAACTGAAAGATACGGTAATTTAAAAAAACTAACTAGATGGAATTAGAGATGACAGATGTCAGTGAACTTGAAAATAGATAAATAGAAATTATTCAATCTAAACAACAAGAGAAAAGATTGAGTAAAAATGAACAGAATCTTAGGCACCCATGGGACAATAGCAAAATATCTAATTCATGTCATCAGAGTTGCAGAAAGAGAGGAGGTATCGTGATGAAAAAAATTTGGAGAAATAATGGCTGAAAACTTCCTAAATTTGGTGAAAGAAATAAGCCCACATACTCAAAAAGCTCAATGCACCCCAAACAGGGTAAATCCAAAGAAACATATTCCAAATGCATCACAATAAAACCTGAAAGCTAAAGACAAAAAAAAAAAAAACCTTGAAAGAAGCAAGGAATAGAGAGGCTTCAAGAATAACTGTCATGCTTATAATTTTGAAAATTAAGTGAATTGAAATGCTGTGGTCTGAGAGAAAGAATAGAATAACAGTAGGTTTCAGAGTTTTACTGAGTTTTAATTTCAGGGGTCTTTGGTACACACAACTGGAATTGTCCAATAAGAAACTGAAAATAAAAATGTGGAGCTCCAGGGAAATTCTGAGCTGAATTTGTAAGTCATCACTGTAACTGAATCTGGAAACAGCATAGAGAATAAGCAGAGAAGTTAGACTTCAGCTAGGCTATGCAACAATAACAAGTCAATCTTAAAATCTCAGTGGGATCACATAATAAAATTCTGTTTCTGGCTCACCACATAGTCCAGTGCAAGTCATGTAGCCTCTTTCATCCTGTAGCTTTGCCAAATGGAACAACATGCCTTCCAAGTTCAACACAACTATGGAAGACATTTGATATTTACTTCCACTCACCTTCCCTTGGCAAGAATTAGTCCTATGGCCCCAATCCGAATGCAAGGGAGGCTGTGAAATGTTCCCGTGTGTCCAGGAAGGGAAAATGGTGGGGAAAACACATGGCAATGTGTTTGTCACAAGGGCCAAAGGCAGATCCTATGAACTTAGCCAAACTATGATAACATAGAAGTAAAGACAAGTTATGGCCACCTGTTCTTATGCCTTCATATCAGAGTTTAATACTTTTTAGTCTAAATCTGTCCTTCACCTGAAGTACTCATGTAATCCCTTGAATGTCCTCATCCCTACACATCTGGGTCTCTGAAAATTTCCTCTGGCTCTAACATTCTCTGATTCATATATCAAGAGTCAATTACCATATAAAACTGGAACTAAGCTCTTGGAATAACCTTTCTCCGCAGCTTTGAACAACTGTGGAGTCGTTCCTTCCATGACTTCCCTGAGGTTTTTCTTCAATCTGGATGTAGAAGAATGGAATGCACTAATAGGTCACTTTGAGGGAAGATATATTTCCGCATACATGCCCTTATCTCATTTAGCATATAAATTATTTTACTTCAAAACAATGAAAATGGGAATAAAATGAATTTCAGTCGTGCCATTTATTCGTATAAACGTTTTTTGAATGCCAACTCTGTATGAGCACTTTTTAAGAAGATGGTGCAGTGGTAAACAGGGAGCTAGGTTTCCTAGTGGGGAAATAAGCACATAATGTCAGGTAGTGACAACTACTACAGAGAAAGGCAAAGCAGAACAAGGAAAGAGCGGAGGGTATTGGTGCTCTTTTAGATAAGATGTTCAGGCACCTCTATGAGAAGGTGACGCCTGCTACACATCTGCATGAAGTAAGGAGTGAACTATGCAAAGGTCTGTGGAAAGAGCATGCTGGTTGGAGGGGTCAAAAAGGTCAAAGGCCCTGAGGCAGGAACAAGCTTGGCAAGGAGGCCAGTGTGGCTGGAGCCGGAGAGTGGTAGGCAGTGAGGTTGGACAGGTAGATTATGCGGGGCCATGTAGACTTGGGAAAAGAGTTTAAATTTTGGTCTAGGTATGATGGGAATTTATTAAGCAGGGAAGTGATGGGATCTTGCTTCCACTGTTAAAACATCACCATGGTGCTGGGTGGAGAATTGATTTTAATGGGCAAAGGTAAAGGCAGGTAAGGTAGGATATCATCTGGAAGTTTGTGGTAGTAATCCAGAAAGGCCCTAGCCAACTGCTATTTAATATAAAGGAGACTGCCTGGAAGGAGCCTGAGTCCTGAGGGGAGGGCCATGCTCCCAAATAGTTACAGTGTACAGCGATACCTGCTCCCGTGGGTGTGTGGACACAATGTCCTGGGAGTGCTGGGGAGAGGGAAGCACCTAAATGGGCCTGTGAGAGTCAGAAAAGCTGTCCAAGGATGAACACCAGGTTGCCTGGCAGAAAAGCATGGGAATGGCATTCTACAGAGAAAAAAAAAAACAGAAAGTTAATACAGGGAGAGCTTACTCTCTTATACCATGTCAAACTTGATTTTTCTTTTTCTTTTGCAGCTTAACGGAAGAAAAAATGCTCATATTGAAGGAATTTGAGAAGATACCTAAGCCAGGAGTAAGTCTTAGATGATCCAGAGTGTTAAATATAGCTGGATTCAAACATCCCTTTTAATAAATATTAATGTTTATCACAACAATCATACCCTGACACATTTGTAAGATTGAGAAGTCTTACCTGTGAATGATGCTGAGAGGATAGCTGCATAATTTCTGGAGTAAATAGATAAGTGGTGCTATTATAGGTTTTAGCTATTTGGTATCTAATTTACGTGGATAATATCTGCTTTGTTTCCAGAATTAAAAAAAAAAAAGATTATGTGGTCAGCACTTAAAAATATTATTTTGCTATTGCTATTGCCCTCATAGCTTTCTAAATATCTCGTTGTCACCAAAAAAATTTTATAAAGATGTATTGCTTATCTATTCCTGCATTAACAAACCATGCCAAAACTTAGTGGCTTAAAACAACACCATTTCTTACTTTTCACAATTCTGAATTACTCTGGTCTGAGCTGACTCCATTGGGGCTGGGTGGCTTAGGATGGCTTCATTCATATGTCAGCCAGTTGGCAGGCTCGTTGGTCTAAGGTCACATGTCACTAGTTGGTCACATGATGGTGGAAGGGTTTTCAACCTCAAGAGAGGGCAAATCCCAACATGTGAGCACTTTTTGAGCCTCTGCTTAAATCATTTTTGGCAACATCCCATTGATCAAGACAAGTAACATGGCCAAGTAGAGAAATAGGCCCTACTTCTTAATGGGAAGAATGATTAAGACACATTGCAGAAGGGCATGACATATTGGGGAATAGGAGGAATTTGTGGCCATTTTTTGTGATTTGTTATAGAAAGTAAATAGATCATCGCACTTTGCGTTGCCTCCACCTTCCGGTATTTCAAAAGTGTGTTGATGGTGGTTTCATTCCAAGGCCAGCCCACCAAAACCTATTTAGCATAGGGTAAACTACTATTAATTCTATATAAGTACACCTAACTATCATTTGCAATACTGATTAGAGGGGGAAAAGCATTTTGAATTTTAGTTCCAGATCATAGGTTCACTAATTTTACTCTTTTCCAGCATCAGAAGAAGGAGGGCAAAGAGCCCAGAGCAGGCTAAATGGATTCATCCACTTAGTCATTAGAGTTAACAGAAAAACCAAACTCTGTAAAATATTTTAAACAGGTTTATTCTGAGCTGAATATGAGTTACTGTGGCCTGGGAGACACAGTCTCAAAAGGTCTTGAGAAAGTATGCCCGAGGCAGTCGGGTTACAGTTTGGTTTTATACATTTCAGGGAAACAGGAATTGCAGGTAAAATCATAAATCAAGGTATACATTGGTTCAGCCCAAAAAGATGAGGCATCTCAAAGCAGGAGCTTACAAGTTATCGGTGGGTCTAGGGATTCTTTAGTTGGCAGTTGGTCGAAGTGTTAAGTCTTGTCTGAAAATTTAGAGTCAGTAGGAAGGAATGCTTAAAATTAAGATAAGGTGGTCTGTTTTTTTTCATGTGACACCATGATAGCAAAAAAAAAAAAAAAAAAACCCCACAAAACCCTGTTGAACTAGATTTTATGGATTATAAGACATGATTTAACCCTTGTCTCGCATAGCCTTAGGTCTTGTTTATAATTTGGTATCTTATTGCCATAAAGAATCTGTTTTGTCGATCTTGTATCTCTATTTTAACATTAATGCTTGTCAGTTGTTGTTTCTAAACTCCAAAAGGGACGGGGTATAAGGAAGTGTGTCTGACCTCCTTTCCCATCGTGGCCAGGAGCTCAGTTTTAAGGTTTTTTGGGGAGACTTTTGGCCAAGAGTGGGTACATTCAGTCAGGGAGGGGGTTTAGGATTTTATTTTTAATTTCTATTAGTAATGTGTAGACTTCCTTCCTTCTTTTTCCCTCCCTCCCTTCCTTCCTTCCTTCCTTCCTTCCTTCCTTCCTTCCTTCCTCTCTCTTTCTCCCTTCCCCTTTCGCCTTCCCTTCCCCTTCCCTTGCCCTTCTCTTTCCCTTCCCTTTCCTTTTCTTTCTTTTTCTTGACAGGGTCTTGTTCTGCTGCTGATAGCTGTAGTGAGCTATCCTTCCACTGCACTCCAGCACTGGCTGGAGTGCAGGGGAAGGATAGCTCACTACAGCTTTGAACTTCTGAGTTCAAGCGATCCTCCTGCCTCAGCTTCCCAAGCAGATGTGTAGACTTCCTGAGTATAAGAAGGCTTCTGTCCCATAAGCCAAACATTCCCCAGATAATCAGACTGGGAAACAAAGATCTATTTAATCTGGAGTAGAGGCTATTTGGGGAGAATGTGTGAGAATATGCATGATCTAGAGAAGTGATATTAATAAGAAAGTGGGGAAGTAAGGCGTGCAAAAGAGTTGGGTATTCCAAATATGGAACTCCCTTATCATTAGTTCCCATATGACTCAGGTTAACCATAAGCCAGGTGTGCAAAGATTATTTGCATCAGACTTTGTCAAATCACAAAGCTACTAGAAAATAGACTGTTTATTTTCACTCATGTTTTTTGGTATGAAATAAAAATTAACTCAGAAAAAAATACTTAAAATATAGGAATATAGAAAAGAGCACTAGTAAAAAAATAAGATTTCAAATCTAATGTAAAATATTTAATTATACAGGCAGTATAATTGTCATGCCTTTACTGAAGATGTCAGAAATCCTAAGTTGCATTTAAGAGAAATCCTAAGTTGCATTTGTGAGAAATCATTCATGAACCTCAAAACAAATAGAATCAAAATGCTGAGTGAAATTATTTTAATTCAGTTTTCAAGTAGATCAATGTTTGCTCAGATTATACAACTTGATCATTTTCATGACTTTTAAAGGAAATGGAGAAGAAGATGAAAATATTGAAAGAAAGCACTGAAGAATTACGTAAGGAAGTAATACAGAAGAAATTAGAGATTAAAAATTTACGGGAAGATTTGACATCTAAACAAAAGCAATTACTAAAGGAGCAGAAGGAACTAGAAGAATTGATGGACTATCAGGTCGTTCTAAAGGTGTGCTGCTTACAGTTCATAAATATTTAAACATTGTACCTGCATGGATGTAAAAATACATGGGTATCAAGATTAGTAGGTTTGACAAAGAAGGGTATTGTCACACAAACAGAAACGTTCTGCATTGTGACGGATCCTATCAAACTGAACCTAGGCTCTGGGAATTCACAAAAGACTTAAGGATGTTTGGGAGAATTACTCTAATTTGGAGCCCTGACTCTGGGGAAAAAATCTTTCCAGACCTCACCAAACATTTTTTACCACTAGAAATGAGTGTCAAAAATAGAATTTCTTCCTTGAAGAGCAACAGAATGTCCTAACCTCTTGTGTGTATTTGTATTACCTTATCCTTGTGTGTTTGAATCCACTTTACTTCCTCTCACCATGAAAGGTATGAGAGGCCTATATTTATGTTTTAGAAGATAATGAATTACAATTCATTTTATTTTGAAAAATGTATAATAACTCTCAAAACTATTTAAATAACGAGAGTTGTTTAAAAAATAATATCTGTGATTCATTGACTTAGAGGATAATTATGATACACTTTGACCTCTTTTGCCTTAAGAGTCTTAGAGCAATTGTTCAGGGTGTGCCCAGCTGCTACGCAGAACACAGAAACTGAGCAGGGAGCGGCTTGCCAGCAAACCAATGAAGCTTAAGCTTCAGGCCCCTCATGTACATGAACCTCTTCCAAGGCCCTGCACCTAATTTAGCATTTGTAATTTTTTAACTCTTTTTCTTAAAGAGGGCCCCCCAAATTGTACAAGTTTCAGTCTCACAAAACTTGGATCTGCCCCAGGACTGAGCAAGATCCCACAGAGAAATGTCTCACCCTACCACAACCTCCATGCATATGTGCTACCTCAGGCCTCAAAATCCAGTGTGAGTCCCAGGCAGAAAGGGACTCTTCTGTGACCCCTGCCACAGACATAAGGGTCTTCAGACTTAAACTGAACCCTCCATGAATCCACAGAGCATAATGGAAAGTGACGTTACACAAACTTAGCTCTGATCATGGCCTTGCCTCTTACGAGCTGTGTAATTTTGGGAAAATTATTTAACTTCTTGTAGCATGAATTTTAGGCAGGTTTCTCCAGAAGCAGAGCCCAAGACAAGTACTGATTGAGGGAGAGCTCCAAGGAGAATCCTCTAGGGGACTGAGGGAAGCAGGCTAGACCTGGGGAAGAAGCTGGGAAAATGCAGTTTCAGGAGAACTGTAGTCTCACCCTGATCCCGTGGAGACGTCATGAATCCATGAACTGAACCACCCAGAGGCAAAGGGCACGGGCTGTTATATCACCACATCATTAGTCACTGGTCACAGCTTGCCCCTGTCTTCCCTCCACCACCCTCCTATGCCCTGACAAGGCAGCTCTGCTCAGCCAGTGACAATCCAGGGGAGAGGAGGTTAAGCATGAACTGTCTGCAGCATCTGAGGGATGGGTGCACAGACCATCTCCAATTTACCATGGTTCAACTTGTGATTTTTCAGCTTTATGATGGTGTGAAAGCGATATGCATTCAATAGAAACTGTACTTCAAGTGCACACACAACCATGCTGCTTTCACTTTCAGTACAGTATTCAGTAAATCACAAGAGATATTCAATACTTTATTATAAATAGGCTTTGTGTTAGGTGATTTTGCCCAACTGTAGGCTAATCTAAGTGTTCTAAGAATGTTTAGGCTAGGCTGAGCTCTGATTTCAGTAGTTCAGGTGTTGTAAATGCACTTTCGACTTGAGATATTTTCAACTTATGATGGGTTTATTGGGAAATAACACCATTGTAAATTGAGGGGCATCTCCTCCTCGCAAAGGGAATCTTACAGAGCACCAATAGTATTTATTACACTCAGTTACCTCCTCCTTAAAATGGTAACTAACGTATCTATCTCATAAGGTCATTGTGAGTGTTTGATGGAATAATTAAAGCACACAAGGCAGATAGGATTCTACGCACTGTAGTTTCTCTCCTATCTAATTTGCTTGTCTTAATTGCTTCTGGTCCAAGATTACATAATTTAACACTATTCCATTTCTTTTCCAGGATGAAGTGGCCCGTCATCAAACTATTCCTGTACAAACTGGAAAAGAGATAGAAAAAATAACACGCAGAAAAGTGTATGATTTAATATTTTTAGTTTTTAATCCTTCCCAGCCCAAGTTGTATGTGTACACTAAAACAAGAGTACTAACCAAGGGACACATTGAATTACTGTTACAATTCTAGAAATATCTGCTTTTGGCCCTGTCTAGGTTGTGTATATCAAATTCTTTAAAAGAAAAGAATGCAGCAAATTGCTATCATTGATAACATTTATGTCTTAATTATGGGTCAAGATTCTGTTTCCAACCTATAAATCATATTTTTATGGATAACTTCAGTTGACTTTAACAGAGCTGTGCAAGGGATAAATTATTTGAACTGGTTAGAATTTCATGGTCCAGAAGTATGTCAGCCAGCCAGCAGCCTAAAGCCCAAATGATGGGACCTCCTTACTTTGCCACCTAGTCACATGTATGACACCCCTAGACATGCAGAGCACATTTGGATGCACAGGTCATTGAGGAATTCTTAGGGTTTAAGGAAATCAAAAAAGGTAAAGTGAAGATATAAAAAGTTTTGAAAAATAATATGACTGCTCTGGTGACTGATCTTAAAAGAAGAAGGGAAAATGAAGCAGGCACTATTAACAGTTCCAAAAACAAAGCTTACCAGCACCAAAGTTGAGAAATTCAGATCAATTCCAGGAGACCAGTCAGGATGAGGGTAGAATCAGAGGAGATGGTAGCAATTGGGATCTGGGGAGAAAGTAGGGAGGCTGGGCATATCTGTGGCCTTATGGCACTCAGTGGAGATGCCCACTTCTGGGATCACTGAATTTATACCTCGCTCTTCTGCTGCCTGGTTAGGAAATAAGAATAGGTAAAGACAGCAAATGCACATGCATGTTTATGTGTGCGTGTGTGTATCCCCTACAGAGAAATGGAAAAGAAGAAAATTGTCTTGGAACAGGAATTCAAAGAGCTCAATGACTCCCTGAAGAAAGTTGAAAACAAAGTCAGTGCTATAGTGGAAGAGAAGGAAGATGTAATAAAGGAAGTTGAAGGCAAACGAGCCTTACTTGAAATCAAAGAACGAGAATATAACCAACTGATTAAGCTATTGGAATTAGCCAGAGAGAATGAAGCAACTTCACTAACTGAAAGGTTAGTTGTATTTATGTATGTTCGTCATCTACAGTTCTCTTTAATTTATATTTGAGGATTGAAAACATAATCCCAAACAGTTTTATGTTGATTTAATAAACATTCTTTAAAAATTTTAAATCTATTTTTACTATTAATAATATATAATAATTAATTATTATATAATAATATGTTAATAATAAAAAAAAATCAGGCTAGGCACGGTGGCTCATGCCTGTAATCCTAGCACTTTGGGAGGCCAAGATGGGAGAATCGCTTGAGCCCAGTTCAAAACCAGCCTGGGCAATAGGGAGACCCTGCAGCTAAAAAAAAAAATTTAAAAAATCAGCCAGGCGTAGTGGCATGCTCCTGCAGCCCCAGCTACTTGGGAGGCTGAGGCAGGACGATCACTTGAGCCCAGGAGTTTGAGGTTGCAGTGAGCTATGATGACAGAGTAAGACTCTATCTCCTAAATAAATAATTAAAACAAACAACTATTATCAGATAAAGCATTTTGAAGTCTTTTTTCCATCCTTTACTCATCATTTTCCTCAATTCTCTGTGACCAAATTTTATGGACATAATCTGTTGTATGTTGTAAGTTTCTGAAATGTGCCTCTGGGAAATTATACCACTGGAGTGTGCTATAAAGTTCAGGGATTTTGCCAACAAATGAATGGTATTTCTGAGCTAATCTTGACTTTTTCCTAATGGGAGTAATTTCATGATGTGATTCCCTGGGAGAGTTTTCTGTCCTATTTTTAATTAAAATTTCAGGGAAACAGGGGCTTCTGTCTCTGCCAATCTGTTGTTACATTTGGGGGTTTTATAAGACTGTGGCTCTAAATGACACCAACTCATAAACCTAATTGCTTCTGGCATTATTTACTATTTGTGATTCTAACATGAGAATAGTTCTGTATGTATATACTGAGCATGCTGTCTTGATAAGTTTTGAAAAACATGTAGGACAGCTGATGAACATCATTTTCATTTTCTCCCTTTACCTGGAACAGAGGAGTCTTGGATCTCAATTTACAAAACAGTCTGATCGACAAGCAGAACTACCATGATGAGCTTTCTCGTAAGCAAAGAGAGAAAGAACGAGATTTTCGAAATTTAAAAAAGATAGAATTACTCTTAAAAGTGTCCTGGGATGCTCTCAATCAAACTCAAGCAATGCATGAAAGGCTTCTGTTAGAGGTGAGAGTTGTAAACCACTCTCTGATTTTTAAGCTCGGTGCTATCTTTTGAAGTAAAAATATTTTAGGAAGTTGTTTTTGCTATCAGCAGAGAAAGAGAAGAAAAGTAACAGACAAAAGGTAATTTTCAAATGCATCAAGCCTGTTATAAAGTCTATAGTCCTATAATGTTTTTCAGTTTTTGCTAGCCCAGAATTAGAGAAATGTCTTGTTTGGATCAGGCATCAGCCTGGCCTGGGGAAGTAATTGGGTCATTCAGTTCTGGAACAGCTAGAGAGTTCACTACAGGGTGGGGCCAAGAGGATCACTATCTTTACCAGTTAAAAGAGACCCAGCACGGTGTCATGGCAGACTATCTAAATACAGATGGTCAGTGGCCTGTGCCTCCAACTAGCCAAGGGCAATCCAGAAGCCAGTGTGAGGCTACCTGGCTGATTTTGTGCGGTGTCAAAGGTGTAGTCTGGTCAGAGGATGCTCAAGACAGGTGTTACCTGCTTAGTGCCTCTGGGTTCCCAAGTGAAGGGGTTTGGTCCCATTGCCTCTGACTTCTCTCTCAGATGGCGCTTCCTGTGCTAAATGACCAAGTGCTACAGAAAAGGCAGAGGATCCTTGAGAGGGCTGCATCCTTCCGCTTGCGCCTCAGTCAGGGCTTCCTTTGGTGAAAAAGGGATCAGTCTCTGAGACGCGGCTGGGAAACCATCCCCATTCTCTTCAGGATTGTCATGCTCCAGGAACTTATGTGGAGGTTCATGACCTCATGGCCTCATGAAATTTTAAACAGGAGTTTCCAACTGTGGTAGACACTCTGATTCTAACCCACACCTAGTTTTCCTCTCCTTCTGGGCACATGGGAAGTTTATACTTCCTTGCACCCCTTGCAGTTGAGCAGGGTCACGGCCAACGGATAGTGGACAGAAGTGACCCACATCTCTTCTAGCCTAGAACATCTAACTGCCAGTGTGAGACCCTCTAGTTCTTTTTCCCTCTCCTGTGGCACTTGGGGAAGGGAATGATGATACAGAGGTGCTGAAAATTGGAGCAGCTGGGAATTCTGAGCCAGCAGTGGCCTTAGAGGGTCAGCTTGAGGGGCCACAGGCTTTGTAAGAAATAGCTTTTGTAGTTCGAAGCCATGACACTTGGGGTTGTGTATTTCTGTAGCGTAATTTAGCCTGTCATGACTGAAAGACTAACCTTAAGCAAAGTGTGAAAAAATTGGTTAGGGTTATGAGTGACATTAGGAGTTGATCTTGATGTCAGATGGCACTCGTAATCTTTCAATTTTAATTTTTCTATCTCAGTGAAGCAAAATGTGTTTTTTTACTCTTTTGAAAAATAAATATATCACTCAAGGTCAGGAGTTCGAAAAATAAATATAACAGTTAGTTGTGTTTCTTTTACATTTTTAATAGTTTTATTGCAGTTCCAGCAGGTAGATTTATTTTATTGCTCTAAAATCTCTGTAACTCGGCCGGGCGCGGTGGCTCACGCCTGTAATCCTAGCACTCTGGGAGGCCGAAGCGGGTGGATAGCTCAAGGTCAGGAGTTCAAGACCAGCCTGAGCAAGAGCGAGACCCCGTCTCTACTATAAAATAGAAAGAAATTAATTGGACAACTAAAAATATATGTAAAAAATTAGCCGGGCATGGTGGCGCATGCCTATAGTCC
>CAUYRT010105090.1:5000-29119 GCA_963574885.1 Lepilemur ruficaudatus | reverse complement strand
TCCTCCCGCCTCCCGGCACAGCAGGTCACCCTGGCTTGCTCACTCCTGCTACTGCTGACCTGGGCACAGATCCCGAAGGCAAAAGCTTCAGAAACTTAATAAAAAATAGGATCGTCTTCTACGGCAGTGGTCGACATTGATGCTTGTATCCATTCATGATTAACATTCGGACGTGAGCATCCCATCCACCGAGTACCTAACTTGGCCCACCAACACCGAGGGCTTCAGAGAAATCCACAGGTGCGGGCGGCCCGGATGAATGCACCAAAGACACAAAGGAAGCCGGGAGGCAGGCAGGGGGCCAAAATTTCACAAAGACCATGCGTTTCTGAAGACAGGCCAGAAAGAATGAGGTTTTAGTGTTACAATTATGAATTACTATTTTAAGGTGAAGAACCTGAAAGTTAATAACTAAAGACTAAAAAAAAAAAAAACCTTATCTGTAAACCTATAAACAGCATAATTTATAGTAAAAATTCATGGAACGATACTATTTTTTCATATTTATGTTTTATATTCGATTTAAAATGTGTCACAACCTGAAAAAAAAAAAGCCTTCAAAATTGTCCAAGAAGAAACAATAACCATTATCGAATTCGAGCGATAGATTAGGAGAGGCGTTATGATAAATAAAAACATGGATAATTGAATTAGGGATGCTACGTTTTACACGTCATGTGCCTCCTATGTCATCTCTCCGCCAATTTAATTTGCCTTGAAAAGAGCTGCACGGCTCCATTGAGTTCTCAAATAACTTTCTGTTCTCAAAGTTCTCCTGCCAAAGCTTTATTTAAATCTGCAAGCCACATTCGATTAAAGATACAGTCATGTCAACAGAGTAAGGCACATTTTTTTGATTCAGCTTATTTCTTCCCAAGACAGAAATGCAACGGTTGAAACTTTTAGCAATGAAAGGCGTTTCACTCACCGTAGCCGATGGGCAGGGAGATGGTCCAGGTGCAGTCCAGGTTGTTGGGGTACGACCCCGGGAAGCCAGGGCTCAGGATCACGCCGCCCATGGTGGTCAGGGTCCCGCCACAGGTCGCTGTTAAACGCACAAGCGCCGTCAGTCCCGGTTCTCGATTTCCCCCGAGAGAACTCAATTCAGCCCGCCGTACTGACCGGGCTGAGGAAGACCTGAGGTCTGCCCCGAATCACAGCATATAACACAATGCCCCGCGCTTTGGTTATTCATGGGCTTAGCGCTCCCTCTTGTCTGAACTGCTTAAGAACAAGGACTTTGTTCAAAATGTATCTATTTAATGTTGCTCTGCGGCTGGGCATCGAATTGACTTCAGTTTATTAGCTGCTGTTCGTTGGATGGTGCTGTTACTATGTACTGACTGCTAACTATTTGCTACTTACTGAGATAAACTTAACGCATTGCATGGCTCCATTCCGGCGACGACCCTAAAAGGTTGTTGGTGTTATGACTATGCCCATCCTACAGATAGAGAAAGCAAGCCCGGAAGAGGTTAAGAAATTTGCCTGAAGTCACACGCCTGCTAAAGGGCCCAGCCAGAATGCTGTTCCCGCTTTGCCTGGTTCCAGAACCAAGTCTTAGCCAGGACAGGCTGCCATCAGGTTTGTTCTCAGTTTGGGAAGGCAGCTAACTGCATGCACCTGCCCTCAGGAAACCTTACGTGGTACCCAGGGTGGAGACACGTTCTAATATCTCCCCTTATCTCAGCCACGCACAGGTGATGCTGCTGGGTCTGAGGTTGACTGTAAACAAAGATGACTGATTTTATAATAAACCTTCCAAACAACGTAGGTTGCAGCAGATGAAATTCTAATATTTGACCATTTGTAACTTATTAAAATGACAATTTCTTATACTTCCAACTTAATTCAAATGATGCTACTTCTTTTCAGGAAGCTATGTGAAAGTTTCATTCTTATTCTAACAAAGTTCTCATTACGAAAAATATTTTAGACAAAATATTTTCTGAAAACCTGCTTTCAGAGATCCCTTAGGACTTGTAGTGGAGCCTTTTTTTTTTTTTTTTTTGTAATCTTCAGGGTAGATTGTTGAGTATAAATTTAATATTTTGAGAAATAGTCAAAAATTTATTGAAGCCAGGCCATCATATTCTGGGTTTCAAACATTGTATAAGTTAAAAAAAAATGCATGTTAAAAAAATCACATGTGTATTTTTGTGGTGTGCGTCGTAATTCCAGGAAAGTCTCAGGCAACACCAACTTTGTTGTTACACAATCTTCCCAGGTGACTTCTCCATGGGAGAAACCAAGTGTCTGGAAGGGGGAGCTCCGGTTGGCGCTTTGTCCGTGGATCTGTGGACTTTGTCGGAGACGCACCTGTGGGTCTGAGTGTCGTCCCTAAATACCCTGAATACACTCAGCAGCGACAGCCTGTCCCCCAGGGCACCCAAGACTTCCAATGACAACAGATTTGTACGTCCGACCGCAGGGAAGACACACGTGAAAAATGCCAAATCAACAGCAAAACAGAAGAACTAATGTCAAAAAGGGCAACATCGCTAAAAAAAAAAAAAATCCTTTTGATTTCTGCATGATTTTTTTTACCAAAAAGAAACAAAAAGTCTGGGAATCATGAACTGCAAACACCCGTGTACATTTTCGGCTGAGGATTGAGAGAGCCTCGCATGAGCGGCTGGCACCGTGTCTGAGGACGGGAAAAAAGTCGTCCACAGTGCTGCTGTCTGTGTCTGGCACGGGCTGACCGTCACGTGGCCGGAGAGCCACCGCGGGCCTGGTCACTGTGACATCTCCCGTCAAACACACAATAATCGCCTGAGAACTTCCTCAAAACCAGGTGTGATCCTTGTGTTCTTGTTTCTCTAAAAAAAAAAAAAAAAACTAAGAATTGACGGATGAGCATAAAAACAGAGCTCCCAAAAGATCCGTATCAATCTGTGTTTTTTTTCCCCCCTTTGCTATATTTTAAGAACTCCACCACTGGTCCGGTCATATTTTACGTTGGTTCAACGTCACTGCGGGTCTCAGCGCTCCGCTCAGGGCTCACCCACCCTCCTTCCCCAGCTGACCCCTGCCTCCTGCCTGGCGACTTCCCCCCATGTCAGACCCTGTCTTACAAGTAAATAGTGTATCTCTAGAGAGTTACTGGTAAATACGGTATTTCTAAAGGGCAAGCTGTTTATTTTTATAAAACAGCTAGGGACCTTACATTTTAGTGAATTTATATGTCTTATTTTGTATAAATTCCTGGGGAGTCTTTGGTAAGAGTATATTGAATTTTTACTCAAGGGTTGAAGAGCTCCGTGGTGCAGTGAGGATGGTGGTCCCTGGGCCCCTGCCACCGCGGGGGTGCCAGCCTCGCCGCCGGGCCCCGGAAAACCGCTTGACCGCTGGGGAGCTCATTATGATATTCAAAATAGTCGAAACTGATCAAGCTCTGAGAACTATCCTTGGCACTTAGTAACCTCTAGAGAAGCGGTTTTATATACCATCATTGGTACTAGTATTTTCCAAAATTAGGGAAATTTCCAGGAGCTAATAAGTCAAACGTTATTGCTCTGCAGATTTCTAACCCTAAAATTCCCCAGCTTGGATTCATCAAAAGCTAACGGCAACGTAAACCTGTCAATCTCTCCAATCAGCCTTTGGGATTTCACATGGGTCATGTGTGAGCTTTTTCAGTGGTAAAAAAAAAAAAACAAAAAACACAAAAAACCTTTTCCCTATACCTCATAAAGGATTATGTAAGTCGACATACCTTCAACAATTGCTCATACCCAAGAAACATATTACACAAAAGATGAAAGTCAATTATATTTTGCTAGTGTAAGTTAACTATCCAAATAAAACATTCCCTTGCATAATATACAAGGACGCATTATTTGGTTGAATGCCTGCTGGGAATTGGTTTCATTTCAAAGTTTAAAATATTTCAACTCCCAAGTGTAAAACGGAACGCTCTTCTCTGAAAAAATAAACGGGAAGATGGATACTCCGTGGAAAGACACAGCGGCACCTTGCCGTTTCTTCGTTTCTTCCTTCCAAGTCGAGGCTGGGGTTTCAAACCTCCACACAAATAACTTCACGTTTTCAGGTGACATGTTAATCTAGACAGTTATTTTTCACCAAGAGACAGCTTTCGTAAAGTAAGACACCGGCCACCACGGAACATTCCTCACTTGCAGGCAAACGTGACGCGGTGAACACGGTACGGGCCGGCGCTGTTTCCGTGCCGAGGTTCTGTTCGTTTTGCAGGTTTGGTGTCCTTTTATCTTCCTCTGTCCACTGTTCCATCTGAGCCCCAGACAAGGCAGTCAAATGCATATTCCTAAAAACCATTTAATACCTAAGATGCGTTTGAGCTGTGGGGAAATTAGGCTGTCAGAAGAACACGGCACAGAGAGCAATGACGTGGCTTTACCTGTAGGGACCAAGCACCGTGCTGTCACGTTCCAGGGCAAAATGAATTCCAGACGGTGTGCAAATAGGTCAGGGGACCATTTTAAGGATACGCCGTGGCCTTTAAAGTGGCTTGCACCTGTCCATCTAGAGGTGGCCACTTTCTCCTGAAACACCGCCTGGCGATACGGGCTGCTTGAGGGCTCTGCACGCGGCCGGCACAGTACCCGGCGCTGGAGGATGATGCGGAACTTTGAGGAAGGAATCCCTGATCCTGTGACTGTCACGGGGACCCAGGCTCTCTGACACGCATGCATTCACTGGTCACTCTTGACTCAAATTCCTTGTGCATCTCCCGTGTGCTAACAGTATAGAGGTGAGTGGCACTTACTGTGTCACCAAAGCCCTTGGGGATTGTAGGGACGGCAAATCAAACAGCGATGTCATAGTTCCACGTGGGAGGTACAGTCGAGTCATGCACCTGGTGGGTGGTGGCCCTGGGCGGGGACAGCTATTTACGCCTGAGGTGGGGACCTGGACAGTGCTGGGGGAAGGGCACTCCCGCAGGTGCGAAATTCAAGAGCACCCCTGGACCCCCAGTAATATGTTGGTGCAATGCTTGGAAAAATCAAAAGCAACGCAAAACAATCTGTTACGAACAAAATATCAAAGTTGCACATGAAGACACAGTCAGGTCTGCTCATCTCTCCCTCTGCCGAGGGCTGTGCCAGGGCAGCGGCACACGGAACCCGGAGGTCGGGGAGGGAGCGCAGAGGGCGGCTGGCCCTTCAACGGCAGCGGGTCTCTATGGGAACTAGGGAAGGGAAAAATGTCAGGAATGGGGACAGGGTTCACGGCAGAGGTGTGGATTAGCCCGGGGGTCCTTACAAGCCAAGCTCGGGAGCAGCTGGGATGTGTTATTTTGGCTGGGGGGTGGGGTGGGAGGTGCAGAGTGGGCAGGGGACTGAAGGACTGTTCACGGCTAAACGTTAACAAGCCCTTTCCGATGACAGAGTTGAAGAACTGCTGAACTTGGGGGCTGCAGGTGGAATCCCACAGAGACCTCAGGCTGGAGGGCTGGCAAGAGTGAGGAATCTCTTGGATTTGGGGAGTGAGGGAGAAATCTAAGGTAACATCCAGCTTTGCTGTGTAGGCACAGAAAGGTGCGTGATAACGGGGCTCTCTGAGGACCGGAGCCCAGGAGGGGGACGCGTTTGCAGAGGCTGGTGTGTGCGGAGTGTTGGGTACTGACGTGATTATCCCCGATGAGGTCGTATGGTCACCTGAGCGACAGGTAAAGATTTCTGAGTTGTACTACAGCACACAGGGGGTGGGTGAAGCTCTGGGCCTGAAGGAGGGGGAGCAGGGAGCCCCGACATCTCCGGCCTTTGCATTCAGGGATAAGAGGAAACAATCCCCAGCTGTGACGCTCCTGGCGGCTCACCTGTGCTTAGAGGCTGTGGCTCTGCCCCTGCCGACATAGCGCCTGGGAGGTGGCTGACTGGCCTCAGAGAGCCACCCGGGAGGCTGTGTGTCTCCACGGGAGATACCATCCACCCAACTTCACATCGGCAATTTGCAGTTCTAAAGTTCGTTTCTGCAAACTTGGTTTCCCTGAGGCTAAAAGTCTATAGGGAAAACTGCTCCGACTTGCAGACCAGCTAACATTCCTTCTTTCCCATAAATTAACAAACCGGCCTCTTTTTTTTTTTTTTTTTTCTTTTTCTGTCCTTTGAGTTAAACACACTGCATGGGCAGCATTTGCGTCTGGTCTGTGTGGGACAACCTGAGATACCGAAAAGGCTGAGCCACTGCGCCCAGCGGGGCCGTGTTACGCTATTATTACAGAGCGAGTGATCTGAAAATCAGAAGTTTCGGGCAGCGCCCTCTGAAGCCCAGAGCAGAGCCGACGGGCCGTGCCGTTCCCCGCGGTGAGAACCTACCGATGCAGAGGGGCGACGGGTAGTTCCAACGGCGAACTGTCCCCGGCATGCAGGAGATGTGGGAACGGCCCTGGAGAAGGAAAAGGAAATAAAACTCACGTAACCGAAAACAGCGCTTCAGGATTTGCGTGTGATCATTTCTGCCCGGATCCTTTCCTAATATTGGCAGAAGATTGATAATCGGGCAAGGTATGCTTTCCTTTTTTCAATCATCAGAATTTATAGCTTTTGGTCTGGAAGGCTGAAAATGATTAGGAAATAGTAGGTATTGATCACACGGGTAAAATGTCAGTGACACTTTATCTGCTTATGAAAACGTGACCTTCCTGCTTGGGTCTGGTTACAAGGCGCGTGATCACGAGGTTTGGAAAGGAAATGGGTCAGGTCTTCCTCCACCACCGAAAAGGGAGACGTGACAGTCACTTCGTCACTAAGCAGCCTGGCGAGCTGTCAGATTAACCCACCTGCAGTAGAAGTGACCCTCATCTCTCGGGTCTCCTCGTACTTTGTATAGACAAAGTTTTCAACTTCCAGTTTTTTTTTTTTTTTTAATATGCTTTTCTGTTGCATCAACTTTCAGCTTTAAAAAAATCTATTCTGGTCTTTCTCTTTTAAAAATCACACAGGGGAGGGTTAAACTCAGAGATGTTTCCTGATAAAATTTCTCCTACAAATTAAAGAGAAGGTAACAAATGACACCTCTGTGTGCAGACTATGTTTTTTTGTTTGTTTGTTTCCTGATTGTGACTCAGTGGCCTTATCTGCCAGTCTTAATTATCTCTCGAATTTCCATTTGCCACCGACAATTGGCAAAGAGGCAATTGGAAAACATGTCTTCAATGCATGTTAAATAATCCCTGGCACATGGGGAACGCATCCGAGAATTTGCACTAAAGCAGTTGTCGATGGCAAACCGATTCCCTGAGCTGAGAAACCTTTCGTACTCAACTCATCTGCCGCAAACTAATTTTGTCATACTTTTTGACATTGTTAAAAGCAGTTACGGTGAAGAAAGACTGTGTTTTTACAGAGGATTATCTGGACAATGTTTTTGCTGCTGACATTCACACTCTGTGGACACTCGTTCTCTGATCCATTAAATTACCTTTAATAAATTTCTTTCTGAAATATGGATAAACGCAAAGGACAAAAGCCTCTGGAGATATTTATTGGAGACGGCCAATAAAATAGTCATTTATTACCAATCTGTCACGCTCTGCTATTGATTTTGGTAAAAACAATTCGCATGAGTGATGATACCTAAAATTTTTGCAATGAATCAAAAACAAGACAGCATTCTATGTATTTATTTACTAGTTTCTACCCAAATGAGAATTTTCTTTTCTATGGTTTAAAAGAAACGCTAAAACAGGCCTAGAGAAGATGGAAATCACAAATCATTGAAATATTCAGGGTTTCTTTTTAGCGTGTGATGTCATGCCACGCCCATGAATCTCCCTAGGCGTATGTACGTCTTTGTGACATTTATGTGTTTACCATGCGAGGAACAATGCTTTTCATGCCTAATGTGTGATTTACGCAGGCTGACATTCCAAATATATTACTGTGTTAGTAAAATTGTCAGATATTAGCCATTTAAAACAATCCAGAATGCTTTCTTGCTCCTGTGAATGACAAACAGCAGCTTGCAAACTCAAAGCTTGACGTTGTTTGTAATGAAGAAAAAAATAGCTTAGTTTGCATGTGAAAAACAGAGCTGAGGCGTGGTCTGATTGGGCTGTGGAAGTGTGTGCACAGGCTGCACCTCTAGGAAGCACGTTAAACAATTCATCGTAAGAAATTTCTACCAAAAAATCCTTTCTATTTTCTTCTCTGAAGGTTGCAGTAATATCATTCAGTAAAGAAAAATTAAAAAAAAAATAAAATAAAACACTAACAGAAATTGTAAAGTTACATCATCACCAGAGAAGAAAGAAGATGACCAGTGACCATCCATGGTCAAGACCAAGTATTACAGCGTGGGAATTTGGGGGAGAGTAGAGAGAACACACTATTTACGTGATTTCTGTCAATTATAATGCAAGCCAAAAAAAAAAAAAAGAAGGAATAAAAATGACACATTGCATATTTGAGGTGTCCCTATAAATGAAACCCTTGCGACATGCCCTATATTTTTTGTACCATAACGTGTGAAGCAGAAAAGCCGTGTCTTAAAGAACCCGCCTAAATAGCCTTCGTGGGCTTGGTTAAAACCTCCTTGAGAGGCACCACTTCAGAAGTGCTTCCTCACCGCCGTGTCCACCACGGAAACTCCAGTTCTGCCTCCCGTCCCTTCCTGAGCTATACGGCCAGTGTGGCAGCACCCACCAAGGTCATTACGACGTAAGCTGCAGACTTGTTCTCATGAAGGTGACTTTATATACTGGTATCTGTTTATAACAATAGCAACAATAGTTTTCATTTACTAAGGTGGGCCAGGTATTTTATAGATGCTTCCTCCAGGCTTGCAGCACACATCGTGGGGTCTCCACACCACACGGTTGATTGGGGATAACGGGCTTTGCGTGGGAAGCCCTTGGGACAGCTCTCAGCATCCATGTCTGCTGGCTGCCGTTGGTGTTGTCACTCGATTGGGTTCTGCTGGGCGTTGACCCCGGCAGACGGGCAGAAACCGAATTACCTGCGATGGTGTCATTTCCCGGTTGTGTTGCTGCAACTCTTTGCTGACGCTCAGTTGGGCTGTTTTATTTAAGTCATTACAGAACGTGGCTAAAATGAATCTCCTTGAAAATGACCGGTTCCAATGTCGTAACACACACACAGCCCACATACCCTATGACCTGAACTAACTGAACAGGAGGACTGTCACCAGGCTTAAATATTTCTCCTGGACTTTGGGATATACATGTTTCGATGATCAATTTTTATTATTGATCATCGAAATCAATAATATACATGTTTCTATGTATATTATGTATATTAACATCAATATACATGTTTCGATGATCAATTTTTATTATTGGCAGGGATTATATAAGAACTATGCTAACTGATAGAAACTATAGTTGGCGTAAGCTTATTCATGGTTAAACCAGGAAATAAATAACAGAAAAATGACTAATCTTGCTATACATTAGTCTATAAAAACTTTTTATTTAGAAACTATAAAAGTATGTGAAAAACCTCCTACTTAATATCTCTTGAAAATTATTTAAATCTGTTATTTGGATGCCTTGCTTACCTAGCACAAGGTAGGCATTTAATGATGGTTTATTGAGCTGAACAATGGCAGCAGTTTGCAGAGCCCTCAAGCAGACTCACTTATTGGGTGGTAAAGAGAATGGCCAATGTTTTGCCCCTAGAATGTTCTCTGCATAGTTACTAGGAGAACACAGATTTTGAAATAAAATAATTGTAAAATATAGGACGCTTGGCTTTGAAACAGTACTTTGTCCTTTCAATGCTATCTCCAAATGATGGTTAAGATTATCAACGTGCGTGAGTTGATAGGAATAGTTTGATTCACAGACTGAAAGAAGAAACCAAATCAGCCGTCTGGGTACAAACTGCAGGCTCCGTCTCTAAGTGAGCGGCCCAGAGATGACCGTGGTGCCCCGTTTCTATCACCGAGAACTCCAGGGAAACGTACCTGCAAGGTGTATCCCGGCTCGCACTGGAAGGAGAGCACGTCATTCACCATGTACCGGTCGCCGATTTTGATGCCGTTGCTGGGGACGGTTGGCTCTTGGCAGGCGGCGAGACCCACGGCTACAGGGATGCAAAGACAGACACCGGAAATGACGCAAGGCAGACACTATTCTCACTGTCGGGATGACGAAAGGTTTCTTTTTCTATTGCTGTCCTCCTGTAACTCTTCCTCTTAGTCTACTAAAAAAACTGTTAAGTGACTTTAAATCTGAGTTACGAGCTAATTCTTAAGCATTAACTTATTTCATTTCCACCCTGCTATGAATCCAGGCTTTTCTTTATGCAATAAAATTTGTTACTTTCGCATTTAGTATAAAACACCTCAATCCTGACATATAGACATGGTAAAAGATCCTTTAAAAATCATGTTTCCTGTTATATGCAAAACTCAATGATCTTGCCCCCTTGTTTTTGTTTTTTTTTTTTTTCAAACATATGTAGCAGCCTTTATGAAAAAAAATTAAGCATGAATCTGGGAATTCTATTCCTCCAAAAAAGACAGTATGAGAACAAATATTTTATATTCAGTCCCTCTCTTTCTCTCTCCCCCTCTTTATCTCTCTGTCTGTCTCTCTAGATAACCAAAAAATTCTCATGAACAGTCTGTTTCTAGTTAAACAGGACCAATATTTACAGACCCTAAAGCTATTATCCAGCACTTTCTTAGATGAGTTGCCCTCAATTGAGACACAGATTTTTTAAAAAATTCATCATATAATATTGGACTTAAGACTAAACTATCAAGTAAATAAACTCTGAGTATTATTAACACTGATACCTCTCTCTATAAACCCTCTTCATGAGACTAAATAAAAAATGTAGTTACGGTACTTCATAGAAGCCAAAATCCAGTTTGGTTAGTCAAAGGTACAAACGTTGCATTCTAAGAGGAACCAGTTCTGAGGATTTAAAATGCACAGCATGGGCAATGATGGATGTGCTAATTAATTTAATTAAAAATGCATTTGAAATGGAGCTAAAGACCTGCTGATTGCAAACAGCCTCACCCATCAGTCTAGCATGTGCTGGAGAAGCAGGGAGACGGGCCTCCCTAGGGAAGACCAGCTTATCATTCTTTATGCGACCTTGGATTACTGATGCTTTAGTTCTTGAACTTAACACTGACATGAGTGAGTTTATCACATTAGCTAATTGACCGGGACCCTGAGCAGCGAGGCTGGGGTGGAGGAGGTGGGGAGAAGCTTAATTAATCCCGAGGTGAAAACCAGTGGGAGGTGGGAAGAGCAGGTCCAAGCCGGGTACCTGCCCTGGTGGTCCCCACGCACAAGCAGACCACAAGCGGCCTGTCCTGCCTGTAAGCTGGTCCCATGGGGGGGAAACTGCTGCCAGTAGATTCTCTCTCTCCACGCACACTCCGTTGTCCCACTGGACCTCATTTAAAACAAAACCAAAAACACACAAGTTCAAAGATACGATGATTAAGAACTTCAAGACGGGTGACAGCAAGCCTGGGACACAGCGCATCCTCACAGTAACGCCACGGCCAGGCTCCGTGTATCTGAAGGTGAGGGAGAGGCTAAGGGAGGTCGGCTGGGCTGGTCCAGGTGCACAGGGGAGGAAGCCTGTGCAAATAAGCCCGTCTCTTCTGCTTCCGGGGGGGCTGACGGTGCATCTCCCCCACTTCCTCCACATGGGGGCCGCATGCTCTCGGTCCCCACCCCAGACCCCCGAGTCGGACCAGGAACAGGCCTGCCCCTCTGTCCCCCCAATACTGAGAAGGTCAAACAGAGAGAGAGAGAGAGAGAGAGAGAGAGAGAGAGAGAGAGACGCATGTTCATTTCCCATGAGTGGGATGGTTCATTTGAGAACATCATGCTTCAGAATTTGGGTCAGAATGGAAACCGTGGGTATGCAAACTGGCTGAATAATGTTAAGCCACAGAACATATTGATTCACTATGGGATGAGCGGGTATGAGGAGTGTCATGAAGTTTTTCTAAGTTGAAATAGATTTTTCCCTAAATGTCTATATTTAAAAATATACATAAGACAGCATAAGGATTAAGCAGCAACATATGTATGCCTAGCACAGATTTTCAAGCCATTTGGGGCTTTTCATAGAAGATAAAACTGCTAAATATAAGGGAAAAAAATACAATCACTTAGGCCCTTTACTTGTTTTATTAGTGATAAGTCTAAAATCTCTCTCCCTTCTTTAACTTTAGGATATAGATTACGACGACATTTAAATTCCATCCTTTCTTTCCCACCACAGAAGAGCAGGATCACCTGCCATAAATAACTCAGTTTTTTATTTCACCCTGAAGAATATACGTACTTAAAATACTCAGCACGAAATTTCTGAGAGCAGTTGGGAACACTGAAAATCTAATTTATGGGGATGCCACATCACCGTCATTCTGACAAAATTTAAGTATACACTTGGCATGACAGAGAACAAATAACACCTACAACTCAAAAAAGTTCACAATGGAGAGAAAAAATATTTTGAAACAAAAAATAAAACGAATAATTCATATTAAATCCCATTTACTAAATTCCCACCTTTCTTGCTCAAGATATAATGGGTTTTTATTTATTTACTATATTTGTCTATTAAATGTTGATTTATATGCATTTATTGTGTACCGATGTGTTTTCATTTTCTCCTTCCTTGAATTCTCTGTCTAAATCCAAATCATTCTCTGAAAATAAAAATAAATAATAAAAAAAAACCTTGCATGTATATCTGTCCCCTTAGGAAACATAACTAATTTTCCGAATAAAATAAAAACACACAGACATATTCTAACCAGTGTTTAAAACGGTCAGACTTGGAAAGCGGTTATACGCAGACCACAGTGTTTGAAATGTAGGGAGAACCGTCTGTCTTTCCTTCCTTCTCCAGGGTCAGCCCGTATCCAGGCTACGCTAGAAGCCGAGCGTGCCAAGGCCGCGCATGACGCTATCGGCAAGGGCGTTGGCAGTGATGTCATTTAAACCTGTCGTTTTATTTATCCAGAAACTGAATGACGAAGCGGATAAGGGGAGAGGCAGGTATTTTGCGCATGTTGCCCTGCTCTCTCAAAGACGCGGCAATCCACCTGCACCGCCGAGAGTGATCAATGATCAAGTCACCGTGGAAACCGTGGCTTTATGTCACGGGGAGGGGCAAACACCTGCAGGGGTTCTGTGTTAGTAGCTGAGGGCGTGTCAGACGCCGGTGCAGAGAACAGCTGGGCCCTGAGTGTGCGACAGAGATGGCGGTGCTGGACCAGGACAGCACGGGGCCCGGGGGGGGGGGCGGCCAGAGCAGAGCTCTATGGGGCACGGTGAGGGCTCCATGCAGAGAGCAACACCACACACACGAGGGGCCCGGAACAGGGATCTGGAACGAGGGGGCGTAAAGCAAAAAGTCGGCAACGTAGAACAAAACGATTAACTTTCTGACCTGCAGGGGACAGAAGGTGTCCTCCTGAAGGGTTGCTGGTGAAGAACGAGATGAGGCCATTTGCATTTAATCTCCGCACTGATCAAAATGTGACATAAAGATGACGGGACAGGTGGTGTTTGGTAATAAATATGAACTGGAAAGGAGGCAAATTTGGGTCTATAAGTGTACACATCCTTCTTTAAAAAAAAAATCTGAAAAGAGACTGCTCCTTAACAAATCTCCCATGTACGCAGCATTTTAGAAGAAAGATGTTCGCGTCTGTCGAAAGGGATATTTCTGTTGTTAAGTCGGGGTGGCGGGATCTGACGGGCAGACCTGGACAAACAGCCATTTCAAAGGTATTTATTTAGACGCAGAAATAGATGCCTAGGAAGATGGACACAGATAAAAAGAACTGTCCTAAAGACGGACTAAAACTAAGTTGTGAGACACGGTCGCGTGATGGGAAAATTCTAATTTTTCAGAAGCAGAGACATCCATAAGCAGCAAGTTGTCACGTTATTGGCAAAATTATTGGTAGAAAGGGTTTCTAGCTCTTTCAAACCATAGTGTCCTTGTATTTTATACCGTAAATGACAGATGACACAGCACATCTGAGAAAGCAATGTTGCTTTAAAAGGCGGTTCTCGAATGACCTGAGTCTGAATCACGACGCCCCCTGATTAAATGCGAAGATGGCCTGAAGATGATTCCTGCGGAATCTCAACGTTTTAAACCACCGCCACAAAGAAACAACAAAACACGGGGGGCAGCGTTGGGGGGTGGATCTTATGAACCACAGTGTTTTATATAATGTCATCTGCAGATATATTTTGTGTTCATTTCAATGTTAAAATTCGGGCATTCTGCAATGCGCGCGTATATAAAATTGCAATTAGATTTAGAATGTGGCAAAAGAAGTTTTCAAACCCCATGAATCTAGCCCGTGAATGCAAAGAATATAAAACAAAGCCATCAAAAAGATGAGTGTCCTAATTTGACCAAAAATACAGTTTAATGGCCTCACCTACCATCGATCATAAAACGGGAGAGTTATGAATCAGAATGTAACAATAGCCTCGTCAGGTCCCCGGAATTTATTGTAGCCCATTGTTCTAAATCCGCTGGGCAGAATTCAGAGAACAGTTTGCTTAAATCACACAAACAAAAATTATTTTCAAATACATGATAAACATGCAGCGTTCATCAAATACTTAGAACAGGATACACGGGACCTTTGTACATACCATGAACTGAAACACTTTGGGTGATTTTTCTCAACTTGGCACTGTCCTCATTTGACGGCTAGAGTGTATATGGTTTTCAAAGTGCACAACTTAAAAAAAACACACTCCGACTGGAGAGCTCGAAACAACAGTCAACGTGATAACCAAAGAGCAAGGGAGCAGATCCAAGGGAAAAGATGAACAGGGGTGGAGTATGTGGTAGAAGAAATAAATCAAAATACATGTATGTTCAGATACACGGGCACCCAATACACAGGTGGACTGTCACGAATGCTGTATAGAATATGAAAAGTCGTTCTTTCATTTTGAACAGAAAAAAAAATTATTGACTGCATTGTTTATTGTAACTAGCTAATTATTCTTTTGCACAAAGCTAATAGATAAAAATTCATCTTTCTTTACTTGCCTAGAGGGGTGGTGCACCCAAGACAGAGGTTCTGCAGGTCAGCTCTTTAAAACCCTAATTCAAAAATTGCATCAAAGGTCAGGATATGTGCCCAAAAACAGGGGAAGAAAGACATCAAGTTGCTTAGGGAGACCACATGTGAACATGATAACTGACTAAATAAAAGCCAGCTGTCCTGATCACAGAAATACACGTAAGTGTGTATACTGTACATACAGACTTTTATATCACATGTGTAACGGGTCAGTGAGTCTTCAGTACAACAAAGACCATCTATAGGGAAAACTCCATGCATGCAATGCAATTCTAGGAGGAGAAAAGAAAGAAACTATGTTTTATTTATCGTCTATACCGCGTTCAGACCGTATATGGAGCTAAAACGATTTTGTCGGACCTGCGAACTGTTGGCAGGCTCAGCACACATGATAAATGGCATTTCCGTTCCCTCCATTTGTTAGAACATAAGGTCGCTTCAAAGAATAAAGGATCGTGTGTCCGGTGTCAAGGGAAGTGATAAAATACATTCGGGGGAAGTCAAATATTGTGTCTCTCTCCCAGGGGTTCATAAATTATATTAGTATTTTAAAGGCACAGAGAAATCGTGCAGTGGTGAATTCTCTCCAGCTTTATTTAACGCGGGGTTCCCCGACTGTGCCTGATCCCGGGGCCATTTTGGTCTGCGCACCGCCCGTTAATGACACAGGGAGGCCCGTCCTGCACAGCACCTACCCGAGCCGCACTGATCCAGGCCGATATCCTCATTCCTGGGGAGGGGTGAGTGACCCACACAAAGCCACAAAACCGGGCAACGGCACACCTGTCTGCACACCCAGCTCTCCTGCCTCTCCGCAAATTTCCCCACACCGTGCGGCCTCGTTCAGAGGCTGCGATAAAATTGCTCCTGGACCGTCAGAGCGCTTCCTTTCCCTACCTGGACTACAGGGTCCACACAGACAAACTCTTGTTCTTTCTTCTTCATCAGCATTACGGGTGGAATGATGTTCTGTTTCCCTCAAAATTCATGTGGAAGCCTGAACCTCCAGGGTGATAGCATTCAGAGGCGGGGCCTTTGGGAAATAATCAGGGTTAGATAAGGTCAAGTGTGGGGACTTCATGATGAAATTAGCGCCCTTCGAAAGGGAGGAAGACACCAGAGCTGTCTGCCTGCAGCATGTGCACCCCAGGAAAGGCCGCGTAGGGACCCCACATGACGGAAAGATGGCCAAGCCAGTGAGCAGATCCTCACCAAGAACTGAATCTGCCGGCACCTTGACCCTGGACCTTCTGGCCTCCAGGACTGTGAAAGACAAATGTCTGTTGTCTGAGCCACCTGGTCTGTGGTATCCTGTTACAGCAGCCAGAGCTCAAAAAGACAATTAGTCTATCACCATGCACCCAGCACATGTCTGGAACAAGCCAATACACATTTGTTGAATTAACAAATCAAAAAATAAAAAAAAATAAGAATAAATTTGGGAAAAATTATCTCAGTCATTTTCTAAAAAATATGCTGTCTGCCAAATAATGTGTTCTCCTCTTTTTATTAATAAAGAACTAATGATATTAAATAGTGGCTCTTTAGTGATACCCATCTCTCTAAGAAACAACAACAAGTAGATTAACAGTGCCCAGAGAAATATTGCTGAATGTACCCCTCACCTGTAGTGAAAAAAGAAACATCCCTGTTTGTACGCGGTCCTGGGTTATTTATTTTCGGCAGAGCTGCTACATTGGTTTTATGAATGGGAATGATTACTCCAGATACCGCTGGGTAAGTGCTCTTTTCCATAGAGCTATTTATTACAAATTCTAGCAACTCATTCCGCTTAAAAATTCACTAGGCAGACACACGGTTCAGAAAACTCGGCTATTAAATTCAGCTGGTATTTTAAAATGCCAAACATCACACTTGAACTTAGCCTCAATTACGCAGAAATAAATCTAGTGGTGCATGCATTTATTGTAGGTTCCAGGGTTTTTGAGCGGAAGGTCCCTTACACATTTAAAATGATGACAATGACAGCGATTTCTTAAAGGCTTCTCAGACTGCTTAATTTGTAAGTCGGATATATTAAAGGGAATAATTATCAAATAAAGTGTGGACATTTAGAGAGAAAGTCAACTGAAGGACCTTGTGATTAATTTATATTGCACACTTCCCTTAAATTTAATAATCGTTAAAATACCGAAATATTACAGGGGGGGAGTAAAGTTTTAATCTGTTATCAGTCTTTTGAGTTACATTCAACACACAAATAAATACCGAATGCCCGATAATCTTGTACCAGAGACTTCTCATTCCCAGAAGGGTCTCTGGAATTCTCCGTGACGTAAAAGAGACGCTAGCATCTGTATTACTTTAAATACTTCCCTGGTCCCTGGCACAGACAGAACTTAGCAGGGAAAGACAGGGACACGATTAATTGTCAACTGATGTTAATGAAAGCAATTTAAATAGGACACACAGATGCATTCTTTGTTTGCCAAACTGTGGAGTTCAGAAAAGGTCTCAGGAGGTTTTCCGGAACGAAAATATTTAGAGAAAACCTTACAAGTTGATTCACACAGAAATAAATACGATAAGGGTCTCAACACGGAGCGATTGAGAAGACAGCATCGTCGCACCCCGGGAAGAACGCGAGTCTGCAGGGCGTCCATTCCGGCGGCCGCACTGTGCTCTCCCCTCTCCGCGCACGGGAAGAAATCTCCGGAAACACGCCCGGAAGCACGTGAAGGTTCGACGTTGCCCCGTCTCTCATTTGCTGGCAGGTTAACTCACGCCCCCCGAAATTCAAACTGAGAGAGCTTGTTGGTATTACTGATGCAGCATTAAAGAGTCATTAAAACAGGCGTTAATAACTTGCATATGTTTGTAAGTGTTATTGTAATTAGACAGAGCTAACCCAGGTGGCCAATATTGAATTATGATGACATCCTGCTAAAAACGTTTAGCACTTTTCACTTCAAAAGACGCAGGGCCTTTTCC
The DNA here is from genome assembly GCA_963574885.1 of Lepilemur ruficaudatus. NCBI lineage: Eukaryota > Metazoa > Chordata > Mammalia > Primates > Lepilemuridae > Lepilemur > Lepilemur ruficaudatus. The sequence continues at coordinate 11,116 of CAUYRT010105090.1, read as the reverse complement.
TGAGTTTTAATCCTCACTGAAGATACTTTCTTACAGTGCCTGTTTTGAGACAAAAACACAAAGGAAATGAAATGCGGCTGGCACTTAATCGCCGAAAAGGAGCGTGAGGGAGAGCGTCTCAGAAGCACACCCGTAACACCATGACGTTACGGCGCTAATATTCCGCCGACCAATTTAATCACCCGCTTGGCCAGCTGCAGAAACTAAGTCGGTGAATTACATCATGTTCCCAACATTACATCAGAAACTGAGAGACGGCTTCACAAAAAGATCACTTTGCATTTTCTAGAAACCCTTTCTTGAAGACTACTCCCTTGCCAATGAAGAGTACCTTTTAGAATACAGAGCAACAAGACAGTTTATCTCAATTAATTACTACATTCTCTTTTTTAAAAAAGAGAATTATGTAAACAAATTCTATTTCCTCTTTTGTTTTTCACTTCCAGAAAATTCAACACTAAGTTTAAGGCTTAATAAGAGCAATGCTCTTGTTAGGTGGCTAATACATTTGTACCTTTCTCTTTAGTTTGGTTGCCTCTAAAATTTTTTTCTTTTAAATGATTTCCTCATTGCACACACAGTTTTTTTAAGTTGCATCAAATACTTGAAAAGAAGTTATCATTTTTTTAAAATCTAGACATTCTTATTTTTTATGCATTTGACTGTGTATTTTTTGAGTGAGGACTTAGCCATTCATGACACCTTGTTTTCACTATAGACTTAACTACCAATTATATAAACATACATGTGAAGGGCTTAATGATATATGATAAGCCTTGACCTTGGCATACTTGAAATGGTAACATGTCATATCACGGGATGTATACTGCAGACCAGCATGTCTATCTTACTGGCCTTTCAGGGTAAGTGTCATATCTTACGGAGTCTAGAGATATTTTGTTAAATCCCCTGGGTTTCCCAGTAGTGAATGGGGATTAGAAAAATTCCTCTTAAGAAAGGCAGTGCAATAAAAAGCTTCCATAAATAAAATGACTTGGGTGTCGGCTTGACCCAGCGGCATACACTAGCGTGAAAGAGAATAATTGTAGCAGCCTTGGGCTTGAGGTCAAATACACTGATTGGCCATAGGATATTAATTTTGGATGGATTCCACTAGATAGGGTGTTGAAGGGTTCACCGAAGACCCAGAACTCAGACATCTTCTGATTTAGCAAGACAAATGCCTATAAGCTCACTCATAATAATAGTTGAATTTAATAAAGTCTGAAAATGAAAAATAGGATTATCACACAAGCATTGTTATATATAAAAATCAGAACAAACGGTTTCTGTCACAAGCTATCTGTAAATAGGAAGCAGTTCTCAAGTAGATGAGATCATCCGGCTAATAACTTATCTGTGTTATAAGTGTATAATAAATTTAATTCCGTAATTTATCTGTGAACATCTCTCATTTTTTTTCAGTTACGATGAAACCTACGTCGCTAATTTAAAGTTATGTTTGAGATAGGTAACTCAGAAAGCTTCTTAATTTGATGCTTAAAAATGAGCATTTGAGCAAAGCTTTCCCAATGGTTAACCTAAAAGGTATTTTAGTATTCATACAGCCATCGTCAAACTAGAGCAATTGTAAAACCCCGAAAGCCCCTAAAAATCCCTCGAGCAATTTTTAAACCGACTAAAGAAACGTTAAAACCCCTAAATTTTACAACCCTTGAACTAGAACCATGTAAAAATCCCATCCACTTGGGATACAGAAATCTGCAAAATAAAACATCACTCCCACTTTAACAACGAGAAAAAGCTGAACCATAAAATCGTAACTTCTCTCGAACCCACCAGGGAGCTGAGGTTGCGGATGCCCAGGTGACCTCAATGCTAAAGGACAAGCCCTTCAAAGAGAGACGGGACGTAGGGCCTGTCCGTGTGGCCAAGCTCAGGTGAGAGCGACCAGGTCAGAACTAACCGGCTCCATCTGAGCAAACGGCCGCAGGGACCCAGACGGATGGGAGTGTGTCCTTCCTCCCACAGGCCCCCAGCAGGTGACCAGGAGAAATGTTGGGGACACAGCAGGAGCCTGGGGAGAGCCCCCCAACCTCAGTGCAAGGGATCTGGGGAGAGAGAGGCACGGAACCACACAGGCATGTCTCTGCACCTTCACTCCCAGGTCACACAAGCCTTAGGCCACCTTGGGAGGAGCAGCAAACCCTGTCACCTCCGGGACAGGGCAAAGAAACAGCGCAGCCTGGAGAAGGAGAGCATCTTCCAAACCTGGGGACAGGGCAGGAGGGCGGCAGGGGCTTAGGATCCTTTGCCAGTTCCAAGACTGAGGTTTCCTAGCGGCGGGCACAGGCAGGGAATTCCCTCCCAAGACCAAGCACAGGTAGGATTTCACCCTCCTGGGTAGGGAGGATGCAGAGAAAACCCCACGCTCCGTGGGTCTGGCTCAGGCTACGGAAGATCGACTGAACCGGCCCCTGCCTCCCATGCGGGCTCAGCACGGAGAAGCAGGTGATGTCAGCTTGCTACGGGGAGCAGTGTGGACAGGGACTGGCTGCTCTGGGGACAGCTGGAAGCTGAAGGTGGGGTTCTAACCCAAGCCCTCGCCAAGCACACAGCGGCGGCCGCTCAGCACTGAAGGAGTCGGAAGCTGGGATGTGACCTCCCACGAGACCCTCCTCTTCCCGCCAGACCCACCGAGTCAACACCGAGTTCAGAAATGGCTACTGCCGTTCTGCTGCCCTGCAGCGAGCTCCACGCCGCGCAGGCTCAGGTTAGATTCTGTAATTTCCAGGATAAACCGATATTATCGCTGTTTACGCATCTGTAATCTGAGATTTCCGAATCCCTGTTTCGCTTTGGTTTGGTCTGGTTCCCTTTGGTACAAAAGAGCCCAGAGCAAGAATGTCACTTGTGTCGATTCTCAAATGTCTCATCAAATTAAATGATGAGAAACAAGGACACATGGGTCTAGGACATACTGAACATTCCATGATGCTTGTTTTTTTAAGCTTTTACCTGGATTCTGTACGATCACAGAGTATCTAGATCATACACGTCAAAGTCGACCTTCCGGGAATCGCTTTTGTGATTGTTAACCATTTACAACCCATCCCTTCAAGTAAAAATGTTTGGCTTTTGTTTGAGAAATTCCTACCAGTATCCATTCAGAATAATGTCCTGTTATAAGTAAGAGGGCCCAGAGAAATGATTTCCTCTTACTACTCAAATACTGTTAGCATCAAAAAAAAAAAAAAAAAAAACCACTCTAAAATAATAAGGGGAAATGAGTGTTATGTTTGGCCAAATAAAAAATAAATACATTAAGTAATTATACAAGGGCTTGGATTCTCGTGAGAAATATGGGAATCTCTCTCTTTTAATGGATCATGTCGACTGGGGACAAAATGGAATGCGGATAATCACTTCGATGGGGCTGTCGCCCGGCTGAGTGCAGGGGTCACTGTGCACCATGATAATCACAGACCAATTATTTTGCCAGCACCTCTTTCCATGAAAAGTGAATGAAAAGCCAGAAGCTACAAGACCAGTTTGAGAGGGTAGGAAACATTCATCAAATCTAACTAACACGGCTAAGAACCATTAGCGGACTTATTAACACTACCACAGATAAGGTTCGTATTTTCCCATCTGCAGATGCCCGCGGAATGCATCAAGGAAGCAGATTTTTCCCAGTCACACCTGCCATGAACACCACCCACGGTCTAATTCCTCCTGCACCGTCACTGAAGCAGTCCTATTCACATAAACTGGAACAAACATGCATACAAACGCCTGTAATGAGCAGGGGAATTTAGCCAGAATGTGGAACAGCCCCGCGGTTTGTGTCTGGTCCGGAATATTCATCGTCACCCGGAAACCTTGCCTTTCGGAGGCGTCCCCGCGTTCACCTCCCAGCCAACTGTTTATCTCGATTCGAAAGGTCGCTCACTAAAGCGCATCCGTGTCCTTGCTCATTTGCGACTGCTTACTAAAGGAGATGAAAGTCGGCATTCAGCGTTTTTAGTGCTGGAAAACGCGTCCTAAAACAAACCCTGCTCTGGCTGGAGATCCTCACTTCGCTTTCGCGAGGTCAACCTGCGCAGCAATTAAGCGCCGAAAAGGGTTTGTGAATTTGACCTTCCTCATTGACCCGGTCTCGCAGCCCTTGTCAGAAGGTTGGCGTCTCCGGGGCGACGCCGCCTTCCAATCAAAATGGATAACGCACAGACGCCGGCACCGCAGTGGCTGTTCTTTGCTGGTTCTTATGTCGACAGCCTTTGGGACCAGAGACAGAAAAGGCTCATCGCCCTAACCTATTTCCAAGTCGTGATTTCCCGTGGTGTTGGACGCTACTACGGACATTTTTCATCACTCGCAAGAAAACCGGTCACATTACAGAGGGCTAGTTTCTGTGCTTTTTAACACAAACAACCTGAAGTGACAAGCAGTTGTTTTATCTAAGTATCCCAGGCACTAAACTTCCTTCACTTCTTCCATAATAGATGTTCCCCAGAGCAAGGTTTTATCAGACCCGATTTCATGCAAACCTTAGACCTAGATTTAGAGCGAACGATATTTTACTATCTAATAAGATCGTGCATTTATCTTCCCTTTAAGAAAACGGCTCCATACAATTTTTGCCGGATGCAAAGACAGTTGGCCTTACTTTTGTATTCCAGGTGGAACCCGGCCGCCGCCACGCTGATGTCGGACTGGAAGCGCAGGTAGAGCTGGTTGGAGGTGCTGTTCAGCAGCGCGGGCACCGTGGTCCCTGTCACAGATAACATGGGGGGACGTTAGCGCTGAAAACTCGCTCGCTTCTCTAAACATCAAACACACGGGGGTATTTACTCAGGCTCACACACTCCTCCAGACTGTCTGATCGCCACGGGTGTAACCTGAGCACCGACTCTGAGAAGGACTGTTTTTCTAGACGCACCGACTCAGCTGTTCCGTTTTTCTAGACGCAACAAAAACGTCCACGCCATTTCCTCTGATTTCCTCAAGTAGACGTGGCATCTGTCTGGCACACTTTCTACGGTACAAAAACTCTTACGTTTCCCCATGCGTGTGGCTCTTGCGTGGCCGTAACAATGCGACCTTCTACTTTAAATTTTATTTATTCATTTTTTTTTTAAATTATACTTGACATGAACCAAGAGGGGACAAAATTTCACCACCCAAGTCTTCGGAGAGACGGGGCAGGTGCCGCTCCGACACGGGTGGGACTCACTGGATGTTGGTCTTGGCGATGTGTCTGCCCCCTTTCCACTCCCTAAGCGGCTCCTACTGAATACTGTCTCCGCTAGCTCTGTGAGTGATTTCAGCTAACCGCGTGTGAAAAGGAAAATACGGGTTTATTTTTACGAGGCTGCTTCCTTTGCTTAAAAGGTCCCGGCCTGCATCGGAGTAACGGACACATCAGAAAAGGAAACGCGGATGCCCAGGACAAGGGGGACAGACACGGGGTGACGCTAGCAGGTGCTGAGACAGGGAAGCATGCTGTTCTCGCACGAGCGTAAGATGCTGTGATAGGACGCGTCAGAATACGGGAAAATAACAGATGAGTTTAAATAACGTTTTTCCTAAAGTGTAGACGCTCAGTACTCTACAGGATTGAAGTGGTCCTCTAAATCTGTGCAAACCAGACACCGAGGAACGTCCATTTTTACTATATTATTTGCACTACTTTTTGCCTGGTTTTGCCTGCAGTGTGGGGTAATCAGTGACTTTTCCCACTCCATCACTCCACTTAACTCACTATAAATTCTTTTAAGAGACACTTCCCTTCTTTGCTTTCCGTCTGTGGGTCTCCTGCTGCCCCGCGGTGCACGGCTCCTCCCAGCTCACTGGCCTGAATCCTGTCACTGGTTTGTCCCCAGAGCACAGGGAGGCGGGGGCTTCTTTTTTCAACTGTGCACACTGCTTCCCTAAACATCTCCATTCTACTCTTACCCCACAGCTTTTTTCTTAAAAAAAAAAAAAAATGATAGCGCATAGTCTATCGTGGGCCGGAGGGGAGCTCCGAAAATGTTATTTTTCTCTTTCACCCTGGGCAATTCCTGTGGTGTCTACATCTTTGTTCTCCATTTCTAAAACAAGGACAGCAATGGAACTTAGTTCGTGGCGCTATTTTCGGGGTAAAATTAAAC